>JACEFZ010009042.1:0-67500 GCA_014155875.1 Cepaea nemoralis | reverse complement strand
CGTGACGCTACTACAGTGTGTAGTGGAGTCATTAACGTGACGCTAATTACAGCTTTTAGTTGAGTCATTAACGTGATGCTAACTACAGCTTTTAGTGGAGTCATTCACGTGGAGTCCTGTGTGAGAACGAGGTAGAAAATTAAGACTCCCAATATGACGAGAGGCAATGAGCTCTGGAGATTCCCAGAAGCCGACCTTCGTTGAGAAGATGGCAGCGGACCTGATCCGATCCTCTAAACGACTTTTAGTGGACCACCACCATCACCATCATCATCATCACCATCATGTGCCATACAGATAAGAATGATCGATAATGGTTCGCCACCTCAAGCCAACATCAATCTCAAATCAAGTTTGTGTACAGGTTCCTTTTAAGCCATCCAGGAATTGATCTGTCTCTCTTCACCTTTCCATTATCCAACAACCTCTGCCCGTTATCACTAAGTTTTGGCTTTTATTTCACCTCATAACATGCCTAAAAAGGTTAACTAATAAATTAACGTTTTTCGTTTTCATTGGTTTCCTGAAGGACTGCTTCGCTGGTTTTTCTGTCCGTCCATGGCAGTTCGGCGTATAATTCTTCGTTTAAAAACCAACAAAAAAAATAGAAGTGATGGGATAGATTAATAGTTTTATACGTTATTTCCTATTGCTGGAATATACAGATTTTTTTACGTCTTTGAATTGATTAAAATGGCAGACATGGCACTGACTTCCTTTAGCGAAATAATTAATAACAGCTGCCACCACAACAAAGTTTTCTGACATATCCTCCTTTCATATTGATTGTGAATTTTAATTATTAGGACATGGTAAATAATAGAAAGTGATTAATAATACAGCATGTGTTCCAATTTGGTGTCTATTCTGTTTTCGTTGACACGAAGTTTGATTGTTACATTGGTGAGTGCGGACAATGATGGCACGCATGAGTGTATAAAAATCTCATCCAAAACCACATACATGAGTAGAAATAAAAATAGATTCATCATTTCTGCTGTATCTTTTCGTGGGGGGGGGGGGGGGGGGGGAAAGGGTCATAAGTAAGTCACAAATGGCTGTAGAAAAAATAACTAAATATGATAACAACTTGAAACGAGTTTATTTTTATACATACATTGTCCCTTTATTTCTCAACATAATTTCCACCAACATTGATGCACTTATCCCATCGTTTTATCAGTCCTCCCAAACCAGCTGCATAGAACTGCGTGCTCTGTTTTCTAAACCACGTTTTCACTTCACATTCAACTTCGGCGTCATTCGCGAAATGTCTCCCGCCAAGGTGGGTTTTCAGTGGACCAAAAAGGTGGAAATCGCTAGGGCTAAGTCGGGGCTGTAAGGTGGATGTTCCAGAACTTCCCACCTTAGTTGGTTAATTTTCTCCTGAGTTAATCGAGCCGTATGTGGTCTGGCATTGTCATGAAGAAGCAACACTCCTCTAGTCAGCAGTCCTGGACGTTTTCTTCGAATTGCATCATGAAGCATCGATAGAACTTCACAGTACGATTCAGAATTCACATTGTCACCTTTCTTCTTGAAATTGGTTAAAAGCACTCCTTGACAATCCCAGAACACTGTCAGCATAATCTTCCCTGCTGATGGCATAACCTTGAATTTTGGACACAAGGCGAAGAAGGATGTTTCCATTGCATTGAAGCACGCTTTGATTCGGGCTGGTAGTGATGCACCCATGATTCGTCCCCAGTAAAAGTCCTGCTCAGTATGTCTTCTCCTTCATCTTCGTATCGACAGAGATGATGCAAGGACAGGCCAAATTGGTTCATTTTGTGTTCCTCCTTCAATTGTCTGGGTACCCACCTTGAGCACACTTTCTTAAATTTCAATCGATCATGCATTATGCTGTATGCTGAACCATGTGAGCACCCTATTGCAGATGCTACAGAGTCTATCGTTACTCGCCTGTCACCTCTAATCATCTCCTCCACCCGCTGCACGGATGCTTCTGTTGCAATCTCAACAGGACGACCAGATCGGATTTCATCAACAATTTTAGAGCGTCCTTGAGAAAATTTTTCTACCCAGCTATGCACCGCTTTACGGGACAAACATTTGTCAGCATAAACAGGAAGCATTTCCTTATGAATATCCTTTGCAGACAGTCCTTTTGCCCATAAAAACGCACAACAGCACGTTGCTCTTTGGTTGTACAATCCGTAAATACAGTCGCCATTTCGTTTGTGCGCTGCCCATGTGCATGAGACACCTAGCGCCACCTGACGAACGGAAATATAAAGTTCGATGTTGCTGTCACCTAATGACACCTGTAGACAACACCAACTACATTTATCTGCCATTCCACATAACTATGTGACTTACTTATTGACTCGACCTCGTACATTGTACTGTCTCCGGGCGTCTGGGCCGCAGCTGACACACTCTGTCTTTGGCAGAAAGGCAATGTTTTCTATCCAGGCTCTCTTCCATAATCTATGCATTTCTTGATCGAACCTCCAAGCTGCAGTATGATTTATTTGCCGAGCTTTTTTTTTTCCTTTCGGTTTGAGCCTATGGCTGATCATGTTCGCATGATTCTCCAGTCGTAGGATATATTAGATTATTTCAGTGCGGGTAACAGCTCCATGCGCTATCCCGCCCATCCTGATGAGAGAGGCGCCGTAAACAGGTCCCAGCTCTTTATTTGTCTTAGAGAACCATGACTTATACCACAGATGACACACTGTATCCTGAGGTCGTTCCACAATCCACCACTTGATGATGCGCCTGGTACAGGTCGTCCTCAGACATCTCTATGCAGTCATGATGCAGCTACCAAAAAAATAAGGCTGGGAAAAAAACAACCACTGCAGGAGATCCTCCTCATGGAACGTCAAGCATTTTTTGTCCACATTGTCAAAGAACATTTCGGGCCCAAATATGTCTTGCCAGCCATCTTAGAACTGACGGCTCCAAACTTTCAACCCCACTGGATGAAATGAATGGTCATCATCATTCTTGATGGACAAACAACACCACCTCCACCAGCTACACCATCAGGGAAGAAGACTACCAAACAAGCCAAAGCGGCACCAAGCATCAAGTCACAGCAATAGGAAACAACATTCGCGGGAAACGATAAGCTGACATATCCAGAAGATTCTGAATCGGAGCAAAGAAATACGTCAGCTTTCTTTTTCAAGGAATCAACAGCATATCACCCCGGACAAACATGTAGTAACGTGTAGTTTCTGATGATTTCACTAGCACGCTGTTGTAAACATGTCAGATTCGTCCCGTTATAGTCCTTCTTGCTGGACCCACACTTAAATCCAAACTTACGTATCATATAGTATGTTGTGTGGTCCGTTATTTTGACTTCAATCAACAGTCGATTAAAGATAGTCTTTAAAATGTCTCTCTTGTCCATTGTGAGTGTTCCAAATACTGGCGCTCTTGCAGCCAGCACATTAGCTCGCTGGTCCCTTCTCACTCACATAGGACCCGGGCAGTATATCCATGTAAGTCCTTGTAAGAGAGGACAGTCTTCGCTCGGCGCCCACTCGTGCCAAACTTGTCCATTTTTAATTGTATTCCTGAGAAGAATACTCAGTGTATCAAGAAGAGACAAGATCATAAATGAAGAAATCAGGACTAAAGTGGGGGTTATAGCAACGCTAGATTTTATTAGAAGGCAGCAATTCAAATTATTTGGCTATGCAACTAGGTTACCAACTAATAGGATACTACAGCAAGCAATGATGGAAGCAGAGGAAGAGGCCGACCACGTAAACGATGGACGGAGGGAATAGCAGAGTCCATGGGAATATCATACATGACGCACATAAGCGGGCACTCTCATGCTGTTTATACTTCACCTCAACACTGCAAGGTACAAGAGGAACAAGATGAAATGAGATGAGATGAGACAATATGAACTGAGAATCAGACAACATCATTCTTCTGGTGTTTCGAATCCCATAATCCTCTCTGGCTTCTGGTTAACCCCCTTCAAAGGTGCAGTGATGGCAATGACCTTTATCTTCATACTTTAGGTTCATGACTGCTGGCTCCATTCTGCTCGGCAACGACCTTTTCCCTGATAATTGTAGGATCACTTTTAATGTATTTTATTTTCCTCATGAGCACACATACACACACACAAATCTCTGGTTTTCGGAAAAACCCATCAAAGCTGTAGTGATCCCAATGACCTTTAACTTTACATTAAGTTGTAGACTTGTAGACTCCACTCTGTCAGGCAACAATTTTTCCTTTGCTTTTCGCAGAATCACGTTTAATTAATTATTATTTTTCCTCAAACACAAAAACTATAACCGCTTCTTTCTCTTCTTCTTCTTGTCGAAGCCTTTACCCAGACTGGTCCTCTCATTCTTCATCCTATCTCTTTCCTCCCCACCACTATTTTTCTGTGTTCTCTACATACAGATAGACCGGTCTACCAATCCAAACTACCTTGAAATACATCAGTGAATGGGTTAAACGACAATACATTCACGGGGCATCTCCTTCAGAACAACTTGAGTTTCTTACGCATACAGGAAGTGCACATCAACTGCCCTCACAAGATAAAGCTATTTTTATGTCAAGATCACGCCCCGTCCTGTTTTCCCGGACTAGCACTTCTTGCTAACGTATAGGAATTCACATGAGTAACGCGAGCATAAAAACTATGCCAGCAAGATAATGCTTCATGCATTATGCGGCAGATTTTTGACAGAAAAACGATGCGCTTTGTGCACGGTTGGTGAGAGAACAGTTAGACATCCTCATTGTTAGACACGCACTGATGCACGCGCATGCAATCCCAAGCATACGCATTTCGTTGTCTTCTCCAATATTTCCCTCGAGTTGTTTTCCGTCGAGATTTCTCTGATGCATATATTAATGTGTCTTTGGCTAGGGAATGTAGTCTTTCTCGAAACGTGTGGTAGCTGTTGGCGAGTTCATTGAAACAATGACTTTCTCTTACAGTCCATGTCGTGTGGCGTTGGTGATTATGTCAGTCCATAGGCTTCCTGTCTCTTATGCTGCCAATCAGTTTTGCTACCGATGTTCTTCCATGACATGATATCAAACTGTCTAGTATATTCTAGCCCAGTGGTTCTAAACTGGTGGGGAATTCACCCCCCCCCCCCCCCCAGGGGGAATTTTAAGGTTTCCGGGGTGGGAAGGGGGGAGGAATTAAGATTATTTCAAGATCGCGTTAACACAAGAACCGATTACTTGATATTGTCTTTCCCTCCATATGTTACGGTTCTGTACTTCTCGCTTTTCTGAAATTCGTTTTATAACGTAAGTAGACCAGCAAATCACGTTTTATGTAGGCGTCAAAACTTGTTCTAGTATGTATTAAATTTAGCTTCCATTTTTACGTATACTATGTAGGGGCGGGGATAGGGGGGAATTTATAGGGAGGAAATACGATGGAGGGGGGTGACATTCTGAACATATGTGAAGGGGTGCATGGGCCAAGAAAGGTTGGGAACCACTGTTCTAGTTAAGTACGTGGAGAAAGGGTTACAGACGCAGTTCGTAATCCCGCATTCCGCGTTCGAAACACATCTGCGGGCGATTTGGCAACAAACCACCTTTGCGTTGGTTGTTTAAGAAATTGTATGGGTACCGGTGGTTCAGAATTGTGAATATTCTGAATTTCAACACAAATCGGTCTGTTCTCAAATCGCCTGCTGCTGACTTCGAACCCAGTAATTCGAGTTGTAACTGCGTTCCCTACCCCCATACCACATACACTATCAACTGCGTGTACACCAAGGATTTAAAATGACAACAAAGAGCTGAACAACAGGAGTTAGAGTAATAATGGGCCAGGGGAGATCAATGAAACAATTAACCGGACAGTAATCTATAATGCCAGGTTATTCAGTTCTAAGGCAGGAATGGGGTTTCATTTTGTGAACATGTCGATTCGCCATGAATCTCAGTTTGTAAGGGCCCGTGAACTGACATATGAGAGACTAATGTGCTGCTTTCAATGTGATTTCAAATCCATATGAGTCATTTACGCGATTTCACCCTTCGTGGCTTTTCTAATTGTTTTGGATTTCTTACAGTGCAGCGGGCATTACGGTAAATTCCTCTGCCTTCTTCTCCTCCTCTTCTTTTTCTTCGTCTTCGTCTGCTTTATTTTCGTCTTTGTCTTCTTCTTCTACTAAGTCTTCTTCTTAGACTTCTTCTTTGTCTTCTGTTTAGCCTTCTTCTTTGTCTTCTTCTTTGTCTTCTTCTTAGTCTTCTTTTTTGTCTTCTTCTTTGTCTTCTTTTTATCTTTCTTTTTTGTCTTCTTGTTTGTCTTCTTCTTTATCTTCTTCTTTGTTTTCTTCTTAGCCTTCTTCTTAGCTTCTTCTTCTTAGTCTTTTTCTTCGTCATCTTTTACTTCTTCTTTGTCATTTTTTTCTTCTTCTTCTGCTTGTTTTTTATTCTTCTCCATTGTCTTCCTCCTCCTTCTCCTCCTTTATCTCCTCCTCCTTATTCTTCCTCTTCTTCTTCTCCTCCCCCTCCTCCTCCACCTTCTCTCCACTTCCACCATTTCTTCTTCTTCTTCTTCTTCTTCTTCTTCTTCTTCTTCTTCTTCTTTTTCTCCTCCTCCTCCTACTCCTCCACATTCGTCTTCTTCTCCTCCTCCACCCCACCGCCACCCTTTCTACGTCTTCTTTTTCTTTGTCTTCATCATCACCTTCTTATTCTTCCTTGTCTTCCTCCTCCTCCTTTTACCACGCAATGAAGCACAGCCCCTCAATAAACTCACGCTCCCCATCCTTTACAGCTCATTCCATGTCCCTTCGCATATTATTAATCTGCTTCCAATTCTCTTCTCTCTGTATTAATGTCTTCCTCTATTTCTGTTCCCCTGTGGGTTCCGAAGGAAGCACATTTCAGTTATACTTTTAACAGGTGCTTTTAATGTGTACCCTAGCCAGTTCCGATGAAACTTCCCCAACTCTTCATTCACGGAGATTTGTTTTGTTCGCTACTCGAGCCTCACCGGGTAATTCTGCCATACCATTTGTGGGCCCTCAATTCTGCACTGAAACTAATTAATAATTGATTGAAGTTTATCAATAATTGTTTTGTTTATTTTCCGTGTGTCTGATCAATACAGCAGTACATATTTAACGTTATAGTTAAACATTTTGAGTGTGTTTCTAGATTTATTTCCTTTCGGATTCCACAAATTTCCAGTTTCCACGACAACTCCTCCATGCATGGAGAATCATTTCGTAAGATAAAAGATGTTTTGTTTGTTTTTTGTGCGTTCTCTTGGTTTAAACTCAAGCCTGTTCCATACCCGTGCTACTACTTCTAGTGCACTGGGCTTACTTTTGCATGTGGATTAGCTTTCCTTATTACCTGTGGCCCTCGCCATCAGGCAACTCACTCTGATTTCTGAGGTACTTGTAATTTACGTCCACAACTCAGGGAAGAGAAGTCAACATTTTAGTGCAACTGACAGGTGTAGGGATTGAACCCACTACCTCAGCATCAGCACACCGGATGTTTAAGAACGAGCGCTCTTGTCCATTCGGCCATGCTGACCTCCAGAGATGAAAGTTTATGTTAATGTTTATTATTAAGACAGAGACAGAGAAGAGTGAGACAGACAAAGAAGAGACACAGAGAGACAGAGACAGAGGAGAGAGAGAGAGAGAGAGAGAGAGAGAGAGAGAGAGAGAGACAGACAGACAGACAGACAGAGAGACAGAGAGAGAGAGAGAGAAAGCGAGAGAGCGAGACAGACAGACAGACAGACAGAGCGCGATAGAGAGACAGAGGGATAGACAGAGAGAGAGACAGAGAGAGAGAGAGAGACAGAGAGGAGAGAGAGACCAAAACTGTCAAGTCCTTAGGCCCTCGAAAGGCCTCCTTAGGGCCTCTTATTTTGTGGTCCTGAATACAGACTCCAAATACTGACTTCCAGGTGATTCAGAATTAAGGAACCATACAAAAATGTTGCAAGTCCTTTCAGGACGTTGCAATCACCCCCAGCCCATATTGACTGTTTATGATTTATTAGGAACGTTTGAGGTGAGTAGTTTGCCCTTGCTTTCTGAACTGGAAGTCAACATTTAAGCCCAACAGACAGGCGTGTAGGAACAAACCTCCTATACCGCTGTCAGAATATAAAGTCTGAGCGCGTTAAATCTTTCAGCCACGCCGAAAAATAATGTAATATGGTCACTATACTTACTGCTATATGTTTCCGCTGTTTGTAAACATCAGAAACAGAATAATTGTGCAAGTAATGTTGAGCGTGCTTATGTCCCAATCTACTCCATTTATGTAATCCCATCGATGTTTAAAAAAACTAATCAACACACAAACACATACTAAATTTCAGTCTCCTGCAAACATCACATCAGAAACACAATGTCAGGCGACACAACGGTTCACGTCTTAAACATGAAATCTCAACTGTTTCTACACAACCAGTAACGGACATACAAAAGTTATATACATTAACTTCCTAACACAGCTGAGGAGACAGCGTACAGAGCCAGGCCGGAATTCCCTTTCGTTGTCTACAAGCGATGTGTGCCGGCAGTCTTCCTCTACCCGGCTGATCGATTTCCGAAGTCCCCTGTGCTTTCTTCCATGGGAGAAAATTAGACGCGCGCGCGAGAGGAGCATCTTTCCTGAGTACGCACTTGGCGGCTGTGTTGATGTATTTCTTATGTACATATCCAACAACAGACTTGTGGGTTGTTTTCTGTATACGTGTCTATGTGTTTGTTTAGTTAAGTATGGAAGTTTGCGTGTATATGTTTGTTTAATTAAGTAGTTTGTTTACATGTACATCTTTGAGTAATTAGGTACGTGTATATGTGTCTATGCTTATGTTTCCCCAAGTGTGTCTATTTATCTGTACGTTTTTTTTTTAAGTTTCATCAAGTAATTATGTTTATGTCTATGTGTTTGTTTCATCGAGAATGCCGGTTTATGTGCATGTGTTTGTTTAAACAACTATTCCTGCTCATGTGTACGTGTTTTTGTAATCAACTGTCTTATTATGTGTATGCGTTTCTTTAATTATTTTTTTTCCTGTTTAAGTGCATGTAATTGTTTATCAAATATGCCTGTTTATGTACACGTTTTTTTAAAACTAAAATAAGCATGATTATTTGCGTGTGTGATTGTTTAATTACGTATGCGTTTGCGTAATTGAATATGTCTGCTTATGTGTATGTGGTTATGTTAATCAAGTCTATAAGAGTATACACATATTTAATCATGGATGGCTGTTATGAATATGTTTTTGTTTAATAAAATATGTCAGTTTATTTACATATTTAATCATCTATGGCTGTTTATGTGTATGTGTTTGTTTAATCGAGTATGTCTGTTTATGTGCATTTTCATCAAGTATTATTATTTAAGTACATGTTTAATTAAATATGGCTGTTTATGTGTATGTGTTTCTTTAATCAAGTACGTCTGTTTCACCATCATCAAGTGTCTTGACGACTGACGTGGGCGATCATTTGTCTACATATCGTGCGAGCTGAAAAAGCATATATCAATTCGTGTGACACTTGCCCAGTTGATGACAGAAGGTTGTCAATAATTCTATCTCTATCTATCTTCCTCTACCTCTCTTTCCACATATCTTTACAGTTGTAATAAACATGTTCCAGTTTATCCCTTCTAATACTGGCACCTTGACAAAAGATAGTTTGTTACATTGCCTTCAAAACAGGCTTAATAACTACAACCCATGGCAGTAGCGAATGTGTCTGATCAGACCAATTCGCGCGTTAACTATTCGCCCACAAAGGATACACTTGAACACATGATCATTTCCACCATCTCGCACAATTTGACGTCTCACGCGCTCAGTGTTTGACCTGTCCGCAATCATCTTCTCCTTTATCTTTGTTACATTTCTGATCTCTCACACCCCCCCCCCCCCCCCAAACCCCCACCCCCTTTCTTTCTTTCGTTTTTCAACGCGATCAGAGGCGACTTTCCCCCAAGGTACAATATTAATGCCTGTGTCAATCATGTCCCGCTTACACACATCTGTGTACAACTGTAGAGGCCGACCCCTGGATTTTTACTTATCACCAAAAAAGATGTCCTTTGGTATTCTACCATCACCCATCCTCCTAATGTATCCTATTCATCTAAGTCTATGAAGACTGAGCACGAAACAAACCACACAACCCGATCTTCCAAACACTTAAATATTTGTGATTTTATCTTGCCACATAATACCAAGTATTCTTTGCATACACCGCATATTAAAGCTGTTCTCATTTTCAAAAAAATTGGTTTTATATTCTTTACAGCACGTCACAGTCAATCCCAGCATTATTTGGCTGTTTGTGATTTCTTGACAAGTTTATGTTCAGTAGTTTGCCATTGCTTTTTGAACGACCAGCACCCTTACCACTGCATGAAAACTAACGCGAGGCAGTCTGCTACCAAATCGCCTGCATCTGTGTTTCGAACGCGGTATGCAGGGTTACGAACTGCGTCAGTAACCCTTCCGCCACATAATATATCCAAACAGTTACGACTGCCTGTTTCTGATATATGTGATAGTTGTCTTTGTGTTGAGTTTTTCAAAACATTTAGATTACTCATTTCGGCTGTCCGTCCAATTGTTATTCGGTTAATTCTTTTTTTTTAAAAACCGTCTCTGCGGCCTCATGGATTATTGCGCTTGTTTACTACTTGTCCAGGATTCACGGCCGTACGTTGAAATTGGTTCTATGTAACAGTCAAGAATACTTTCTTTTTCCTTAACCTCGTGTGATAAGGATTTATTGTTTAAGATGATTTTCACTTATGAAATTCTGTTTTTACTTCATCTGACAAGGGTTTATTGTATGCGATGTTCTTCATTTATGAAATGCCGTTTTTTTTTCTTATCCTATTCTGTTCTTTTTCTTCTTTTGAAATGTTTTTACATCGGCCATGTACTCAGAATGGACAAAACAAGACTACCCTACCAAGCCCTCATATGGTCACCAGTAGGGAAAAGAAAACGGGGAAGACCAAGAGAGACCCTGCGTAGAACCATCATTAGAGAAGGCTCATTCAATGGCCAAGTAAATATCCAAGATCTACAACAGGTGGCAGCGAACCGCCAGGCATGGAGAGTCAGGACTTCTGCCCTATGCGCCGCCTTAGGCTCAAGAGGAAAGACTAACTAACTAACTAACTATTCTGTTCTTTGCTGACTCCTGTGGCTTAGGTGTTGCTGACGTAGTTTCACATTACGGAATACCGGGTTTGAAGTCAACTGCATGCGATTTAGGAGCAGATCGCGTTGCGTTGATTTTTACAATGGTATGAGCGTCGCCGTTCAGAAATCAATGGCAAACTTTTTTTTTAATTCGCATATCCTTTTCAGGACATCGCTGTCAACAGCAGCATCTTTCAGCTGTCTGTTGATTTCTTGGCAAGATTACGCTCAGTAGTTTGCCATTGCTTTCTGAGCGGCCGGCTCAGTTATCCCGCAAGTCACCAACGGGGATAGAACCGCTTCCAGTTCTCGCCCGCTACGAGACTCTGCGTGATAAACGGGATTACGGAGAAAGTGGTGTAACCCCTCGGCCAGAGTGACCGGCAATGGCAAACTACTTAACGTAAAAGTGTCGATAAATCCACACAGAAAATACATGCTGGGGTTAATTGCGACGTCCTTAAAAGAAAAGGACAAGCAACTAACTAATTATATTATTTATCTCTGTGATACATCTGTCATGTTTTGCTATCGGTGTCTTTTTTTCGCATATCCTTTACAGGACATCGCTGTTAACACCAGTATTTTACTGCTGTTGTTGATTTCTTGGCAAGATTACGCACAGTAGTTTGCCACTGCTTTCTGAGCGGCCGGCTCACTTATCCAGTAAGTTACCAAAGCGGCGAGAACCGCTTCCAATTCTCGCGTGCTGTGTTACTCTGTGTGGATACACGGGATTACGGATAAAGTCGTTTAACACCTAGGCCAGAGAGACCGTCGATGTGTCTAGATACTTGAATTTCTGCACTTGCCCCGTACTAATAGTAAGGGATCCCTTTCTGTACATGCCTTGAGGTGTGAATCGGACACATAGTGTTGGGCCTAATTTTGGTTTTGACCGTTATGAGAAGAAATGAAATAAACAAACCTGGTGACAACTGGCAAGATTGAGGGGCAAAGAACAAGGGGAAAGCAGAGAGATAAATTTCTGGATAGTTTGACCAGACAAGAACACACATGTAATCCATGACACTGGTGATCGAGTGAGATGGCGAAACATGACCGCATACGCTTATCGGCATGGCACATGATGATGAACGTTGTCTGGGCCCGGTGCCTTTCGCTTCTTCGTGTAATGTAGCACCATATGTCTAAGAAATGTGTATTGCCTAGGTAGAACAGAAAAGTTAGTTGCATATCCTTTACAGGACGTAGTAGTCAACCACAGCAGTTTTTGGATGTCCGTGATTCCTGGGCAAGTTTACGTTCCGGTACCCATACTATTTCATAAAAAACCAACGCAAGGAGGTAGATAACGAACAACTCAAATGCGTGGGACTGTCCTGCTGGGTTTAGTATATTCTGAACATCTAAAGAAGAGACCTGGTTGGTTAGTTTCGTGCATTATACGCAACACACAGCTATATCCATTGATGTGGAACACACTAGACTGTTGGAATAGCAGGAAAAATACATTCTCAGATATAGATTGGGTACCATTTCTGCCCATATTCCATAGCTAAAGATCACTCGGCAGTTAGACATTGAAAAGAGCAGCCCGAAAGGTTGCTGTCCTGGGACAATTTCAAAATGTGTAAACCTAACCACAAATGTTGTACATACCTTTGATTGCTAGAGTAACTAACAACGATTGTCTGAAAGAGGCTAATGAAACTAAAACATTATATACAACTATAAGAAAGAGACAAACAACTTTCTTTGGTCGCGTGATGAGAAGAGAGGTATTAGAGAAAATCATGACAACTGGAAAGACAGTGAGAAAAGAGCAGAAGCAGACCAAGAGAAATGATATTGAATGAACTGTGGCTGTGGCATAGAAATATGTCATCAGCAGGGTTGATCCAGAGTATCAAATACAGACATCTGTGGAAAGACCTGAACGCTTACGCCAGCTGGCAAAGCACATGATGATGATAACCACATATTAATCTATTTATAGAATGTTTAGTTCTGGTTACGTTCCTGCACTGTGCCGGCATTCTCTCTGTAGGATCTATATGAGGAGACTGTAGCACTTGTGGAGATATCGGTGTGATCTACATGAGGAGACTGTAGCACTTGTGGAGATATCGGTGTGATCTACATGAGGAGACTGTAGCACTTGTGGAGATATCGGTGTGATCTACATGAGGAGACTAGCACTTGTGGAGATATCGGTGTGATCTACATGAGGAGACTGTAGCACTTGTGGAGATATCGGTGTGATCTACATGAGGAGACTGTAGCACTTGTGGAGATATCGGTGTGATCTACATGAGGAGACCTAGCACTTGTGGAGATATCGGTGTGATCTACATGAGGAGACTGTAGCACTTGTGGAGATATCGGTGTGATCTACATGAGGAGACTGTAGCACTTGTGGAGATATCGGTGTGATCTACATGAGGAGACTGTAGCACTTGTGGAGATATCGGTGTGATCTACATGAGGAGACTAGCACTTGTGGAGATATCGGTGTGATCTACATGAGGAGACTTAGCACTTGTGGAGATATCGGTGTGATCTACATGAGGAGACTAGCACTTGTGGAGATATCGGTGTGATCTACATGAGGAGACTGTAGCACTTGTGGAGATATCGGTGTGATCTACATGAGGAGACTGTAGCACTTGTGGAGATATCGGTGTGATCTACATGAGGAGACTAGCACTTGTGGGGATATCGGTATGATCTACATGAGGAGAATGTAGCACTTGTGGAGATATCGGTGTGATCTACATGAGGAGACTAGCACTTGTGGAGATATCGGTGTGATCTACATGAGGAGACTAGCACTTGTGGAGATATCGGTGTGATCTACATGAGGAGAATGTAGCACTTGTGGGGATATCGGTATGATCTACATGAGGAGACTAGCACTTGTGGGGATATCGGTATGATCTACATGAGGAGAATGTAGCACTTGCGGAGATATCGGTGTGATCTACATGAGGAGACTGTAGCACTTGTGGAGATATCGGTGTGATCTACATGAGGAGACTGTAGCACTTGTGGAGATAGTGGTATGATCTACATGAGGAGACTGTAGCACTTGTGGAGATATCGGTGTGATCTACATGAGGAGACTGTAGCACTTGTGGAGATGTGGAGATAGTGGTATGATCTACATGAGGAGACTGTAGCACTTGTGGAGATATCGGTGTGATCTACATGAGGAGACTGTAGCACTTGTGGGGATATCGGTATGATCTACATGAGGAGACTAGCACTTGTGGGGATATCGGTATGATCTACATGAGGAGAATGTAGCACTTGCGGAGATATCGGTGTGATCTACATGAGGAGACTGTAGCACTTGTGGAGATATCGGTGTGATCTACATGAGGAGACTGTAGCACTTGTGGAGATATCGGTGTGATCTACATGAGGAGAATGTAGCACTTGTGGAGATAGTGGTATGATCTACATGAGGAGAATGTAGCACTTGTGGAGATATCGGTGTGATCTACATAGGAGAATGTAGCACTTGTGGATATAGCGGTGTACTATGAAAGTGATCCTTATAAAAAACACACCTAAAATCAGTAACCAAGAGCTATGGAAGTATGCGTCACGCTACAACACCTGTATGTAGATGAGTTTACATTTCTTACTCTCACAGCTACATGTGCCTCAGTTGTTTGGCCTCTGATTCATCAAATACACCTGCAGTTTTTATATTCGAGAGCAATGCCTTAAGCAATCGCCTCATTTTTCTTTTCTCCTCTTTTTCTTCGTACACCCTCAGATGTCAATATAACTATAATTTTACAAAGCGGCAGTCAGCTTGAGCTCGTTGACGTCATTGAGTGTATCCTTAAGTGGGCCGTGAGAAGACCATAGTAATTGTGTCTGTTCTGCATATTTGGAACTCTCTTGCTGGAAATATTTAACACGCATTGGCACCTTGCCGTCTTAGACAGACGATAGTGTGTTATATTGTGCTTTAAAAAATTGCATAATAACCTTAATTGTAGAGACCATGTGTTGCCCATGTAGCATGATCCCTCTCTCGGCCTGCCGAGTTTACTCCAGAGGAAAGGTAACACCAATACGTCTGGAACGACAAGCTGCAGAAGTTGCCGGATCAGCATACCAATGCACTAACTGTCCGCCTGTCGGAGCTTCGATCCTAGACCAGTTACCAACCAAGACTTAGAGCCTGGTCTACACAACATTGACATTTAGTCTTTAGGTTGCCTTTCCTCACACCAAGATAAGGCTTGTACCCTCCCAATTGCGCTCCTTCGCCCGAAGCCACTGACACAATGTGGGGTGTCAGGTTTCGTGAGCTCCTCCCAACATTCGGCGCTAACAGAAACTATCATACGGTAGATCAGTCATATCTGTCTAAGACCTGACTAACAAATGTTTAACAGTAATATTACCAATTCCACACATATATTCTTTCCTATCTTTAGTGAACGAGAGGTATTTCAATCGGTAATGTCCTTTGCGGAGTCTAAAGATTGCTGCTTGTTCTCTTAGGGCCAGTTGATAATGTGTATCATGTTCCATGATGATATGCATAGGCGATCATGGTTGGCAATCTCACACGATCACCAGTGTTGGGTCAGGTAGATGTTCTTGCCCCGATTACGCCATGTGGCCAAAGCCATCCAAGAATTTATCTTTGAGTTCTCTTGCTCTTTTCCCTTAAATGTTACCAGTTTTCACTAAGTTTTCAAGTGTATTTCTCTTCGTAACGAGCCCAAAAATCTTGACTCACTACGTTCAATTTCTCTAAACAATTTATTGTTGTCATTTATTTCTTGAAGTTTTATTCGTTTTGTTTTTACCTGTCTATCCATGGCAGACTTTGCATTCTCCCCAGAAACCACATTTCCACTGACAATAGATGTTTCTCGGCAACCCTGTTTTATGTCATTTGTTGATAAGTGTTTCGAGTAAATGAAGTGATCAAGTCTGCAACCAGTTTTATTCGTTATTTACGGCCTACTGCTTGTTGACAACATAGTTGTAAACATCTAAAAACAGGAGTTATAAAACTACTAATGAATAATTAAAAACTAAACTGCATTCAGGCAAGTGAGCTTCAGCGACAAACGCGGAGATGAAAAAAGTCCCATTCCACAAATCAATGGAGTCGGCAGTTGAGTTGTGCCGCTATTCAAATATCGTTAGGGCAAACTGCAAATTGCAATGTGGCATCATTCCTGGAATAATTATAGGCAGACCCCATCAATCGCTTGTCGCTAAATGTTTACATCAAGGTGAAGAGGAAAGTTAAAATGACAATACACAAGTAGTCTGTAGTTATTGTACCAATAGACAATATACAAGAATAGATGTTAGTAGTCTGTAGTTATTGTACCAATAGACAATATACAAGAATAGATGTTAGTAGTCTGTAGTTATTGTACCAATAGACAATATACAAGAATAGATGTTAGTAGTCTGTAGTTATTGTACCAATAGACAATATACTGTGTGTATTTTTAATGATTGTGGCGTTTTCGAAAAATATTGCAGTTCCAATTTTTGTATTAACCCTCTGTGGAGTTCATGCAACATAAAAAGTAAATACAAAACTTGGAACGGCAATATTTTCAAAACCCTTCAGTCATTAAAAATACACCCTATACAAGAATAATGACTGCACTCATCGCCAATTCTAAATATCCCGAAACATTTTTATTTGACCAACAATAAACATTCACTCTAATACGCCGACGTCTCAATGATTATGAATCTAAAACCTGCGTTATGCAGACATAAAGACATCATAGCGACTTTGTGATTACCTTGGAGATAACAAATGCTCCACATTCGAATATCAGTAGCCATGTTTGTTATGTATTTTAGCCAAAATATAATTTATCTATTCACTTCACATAATATATCATCTTTGAAGTATGTACCTGACGAGATGCAGCTAAATATGTCAGGCAATAAATTATGCAACCTATTGTTTGTGACTTCTGTGTTTACATTTTGATTAGTTTTTCTGCCTTCCAATTTCGAGGAGAATACGTCACATCTATTTATACACCTCCTAACTAAGATGAAAAACATATTGACCAATAAACAGATGCCAATAGAAATGAGATAAAGAGTGTTAATGTGCTACAAAGAGCCTGTTCTTTTGTATGGATGTGAAACTTGGACAATGAGCAGTCAAGCGGAAAAACATCTGATGGCTGCAGACATGTGGTTTCTGATGAGAATGCAAAGAATACCATGGACATACAGAAAAACCAATGACCAAGTACTACAAGAGACAAATGAAAATCGTAAATTGTTTAGAGAAATTAGACGTAGACAGTCACAATGCTTTTGGACATGTTATGAGAAGAAAATGAATTGGTTTGGAGAACTTGGTGACAACTGGCAAGATCGAAGGGAACAGACCAAGGGGAAGACTCAGAAGTAAATACCTGGATGGCTTGGCCACATAGCATGGTCGAGACAGGAACACTGAGCTGATCCACGACTCTGGTGATCGAGTGAAATGGCGAGTCATGGCCGCCCACGCTTTCCGGCATGGCACATGATTGATTGATTGAACACAAAGATCAGGACATCCGACTTTGCCAAGCATTTGTGTAAGATTTCTAAATCAGTTCCATTCAAGGTGATGGCCTCAGACTATCCTGGATACACTTTTCCATGAACATGTTGCCAATGCATAGACTTTAGGGCCTGCTCTTTGTAACTTCCCTTTGCCGTAGAATGTTAATGTGCTCAACCAGCACACGAGACCACCGGTTCAACCTCAGCACTGAAAATATCATTGGCTTGCAGAAATCATGGTTCCTAATTTTATCACGACCAGTCGGGTCTTCCCGAGTAATGACATGGACGCATAGTCTTCTCAATGATGAAGGTAATGGCAGTAACACGAGTCATCATATGTCTAGAATCACAGCACTATACCAACGTTTGTCTACTAAGTGATTTAGTGAGCATGATCTGAAAGGCTGGGGCGGGTTCTGTATGCAAACAGCGGGCTTAATCGCTGCGGAGGTCTGTTGCCCGTAGAGTCACCTTCACCTTCGTTCTGGAACATGCGGGAGTTAAGGGAAATGAACGAGCTGATAAACTTGCTGGCTCTAAATTCCCTGTAGATGGACGTCCATGGGTCGTGTGCTGGTGTTATTAACGCCCTTAGAGAGATGTCGAGACTTAATTTAATGACTAAGTGTCATGGGATGATTTTTTTTTTTTTTTTTTTTCCGCGTTTCCATCCTGTTTCAGGATATTGCGGTCAACACCAGCATCTTTCAGCTGTATGTTGATTCCTAGGCTAGATTACGCTCATCAGCACGCCACGACTTTCTGAGCGACCGGCTCCATACTCTCATAAGTCACTTTTGCGATTTGAACCACTGCTAATTCTCGTCGCGTCACGTGACGAGAGTATTCGGGGTTAGCGGAGAAAGCTGCTAACCCCTCGGCCATGGAGCCGGCCATGGGATGATTAATCGTCTTAAATGACTTTCCGATTCTGCTTTGGGGTTATATACAGCAGTTTTCCTCGTGCAATTCCCTTTGATATATAATTCAGCATGTCTTCTACCAAATTAACAACTTTTAAGTCATACACCCCAACTTCCAATTTTCCGACATCCATTTTTGTTTGGTCCAAACCTACTTTTTGTTTGGCAATGAATCTGTTACCGCGATGTTTTAAAAGGTTTCAGACACATGGATCGACTTCCTTGTACCTGGTTGTGTCCCGTATGGTTCGGTCTCTTTCAGCAGAATGGTCTGTCCAAAGAGTCGCACAGATCACGAACTGCGTAGCTTCAGCTGCGACCTCCAGAGGTCTCAGAAGACACTGCTCTCGTGAACCCAATGACGGAGTCCGGTTTTTTAAAAAGGTTATCCCGAAAAAAGGTTTTTTTCCACCCAACCCGGGAATTTGGGGAAAACCCGGGCCTTCCGGGGGGTTTTCCCCCCCGGGGCCCCCGTTTTTACGAGACTCTGCGTGATAAACGGGATTACGGAGAAAGTGGTGTAACCCCTCGGCCAGAGTGCCCGGGCAATGGCAAACTACTTAACGTAAAAGTGTCGATAAATCCACACAGAAAATACATGCTGGGGTTAATTGCGACGTTTTAAAAAGAAAAGGACAAGCAACTAACTAATTATATTATTATCTCTGTGATACATCTGTAATGTTTTGCTATCGTTGTTTTTTTTTCGCATATCCTTTACAGGCCCATCGCTGTTAACCCCAGTTTTTTATGCTGTTTTTTTTGATTTTTTGGGGCAAGATTACGCACAGTAGTTTGCCACTGCTTTCTGGGGGGCCGGCTCACTTACCAGTAAGTTACCAAAGCGGCGAGAACCGTTTCCCAATTCTCGCGTGCTGTGTTACTCTGTGTGGATACACGGGATTACGGATAAAGTCTTTAAAACACCTAGGCCAGGGAGACCGTGGGTGTGTCTAGATATTTGAATTTTACACTTCCCCCTACTAATAAGTAAGGGATCCCTTTCTGTACATGCCTTGAGGTGTGAATCGGACACATAGTGTTGGCCTAATTTGGTTTTGACCGTTATGAGAAGAAATGAAATAAACAAACCTGGTGAAAAAACTGGCAAGATTGAGGGGCAAAAAACCCAAGGGGGAAAGCAGAGAGATAAAATTTCTGGATAGTTTGACCAGACAAAAAAACACACATGTAATCCATGACACTGGTGATCGAGTGAGATGGCGAAACATGACCGAAATACGTTTTATCGGCATGGCACATGATGATGAACGTGTCGGGGCCCCGGTGCCTTCGCTTCTTGTGTAATGTAGCACCATATGTCTAAGAAATGTGTATTGCCTAGGGAAAACAGAAAAGTTAGTTGCATATCCTTTACAGGACGTAGTGGGAAACCACAGCAGTTTTTGGATGCCCGTGATTCCTGGGCAAGTTTACGTTCCGGTACCCATACTATTTCAAAAAAAACCCAAACGCAAGGAGGTAGATAACGAACAACTCAAATGCGTGGGACTGCCCTGCGGGGTTTAGTATATTCTGAACATCTAAAGAAGAGACCGGGGTTTAGTTTCGTGCATTATACGAAAACACACAGCTATATCCATTGATGTGGAACACACTAGACTGTTGGAATAGCGGGGAAAAATACATTCTAGATATAGATTGGGTACCATTTCTCCCCATTTTCCCATAGCTAAAGATCACTCGGCATTTAGACATTGAAAAGAGCAGCCCAAAAAGGTTGCTGTCCTGGGACAATTTCAAAATGTGTAAACCTAACCACAAATGTTGTACATACCTTTGATTGCTAGATAACTAAAAAACGATTGTCTAAAAAGAGGCTAATGAAAACTAAAACATTAAAAAACCCATAAGAAAGGGGACAAACAATTTCTTTGGTCGCGTGATGAGAAGAGAGGTATTAGAAAAAAATCATGACAACTGGAAAGACAGTGAGAACAAGAGAGAAGCAGACCAGAGAAATGATATTGAATGAACTGTGGCTGGGGCATGGGAAATATGTCATCAGCAGGGTTGATCCAGATTCCCAAATACAGACATCTGTGGAAAGACATGAACGCTTACGCCAGCTGGCAAAGCACATGATGATGAAAACCCAACATTTTTAATTTATTTATAGAATGTTTAGTTGGGTTACTTTCCCTGCACTGTCCCGGCGTTCTCTTGTATGATCTATATGAGGAGATTTGTAGCACTTGTGGAGATATCGGTGTGATCAAACATAAAGGAGACTAGAAATTGTGGAGATATCGGTGTGATCTACATGAGGAGACTGTAGCACTTGTGGAGATATCGGTTGGATCTACATGAGGAGACTGTAGCACTTGTGGAGATATCGGTGTGATCTACATGAGGAGACTAGCACTTGTGGAGAATCGGTGTGATCTACATAGGAGACTAGCATTTGTGGGATATCGGTGTGATCTACATGAGGAGACTAGCACTTGTGGAGATATCGGTGTGATCTACAGAGGAGACTAGCACTTGTGGAGATATGGTGTGATCTACATGAGGGGGACTGTAGCACTTGTGGAGATAGCGGTGTGATCTACATGAGGAGACTAGCACTTGTGGAGATATCGGTGTGATCTACATGGGAGACTAGCACTTGTGGAGATATCGGTGTGATCTACATGAGGAGACTGTAGCACTTGTGGAGATATCGGTGTGATCTACATGAGGAGACTGTAGCACTTGTGGAGAATCGGTGTGATCTACATGAGGAGACTAGCACTTGTGGGGATACCCTTGTATGATCTAATGAGGAGAATGTAGCATTTGTGGAGATATCGGTGTGATCTACATGAGGAGACTAGCACTTGGGGAGATATCGGGTGATCTACATGAGGAGACTAGCACTTGTGGAGATATGGGGTGATCTACATGAGGAGAATGTAGCACTTGTGGGGATATCGGTATATCTACATGAGGAGACTAGCACTTGTGGGGATATCGGTATGATTACATGAGGAGAATGTAGCACTTGCGGAGATATCGGTGTGATCTACATGAGGAGATGTAGCACTTGGGAGTATCGGTGTGATCTACATGAGGAGACTGTAGCACTTGTGGAGATAGTGGTATGATCTACATGAGGAGACTGTAGCACTTGTGGAGATATCGGTGTGATCTACATGAGGAGACTGTAGCACTTGTGGAGATGTGGAGATAGTGGTATGATCTACATGAGGAGACTGTAGCACTTGTGGAGATATCGGTGTGATCTACATGAGGAGACTGTAGACTTGTGGGGATATCGGTATGATCTACATGAGGAGACTAGCACTTGTGGGGATATCGGTATGATCTACATGAGGAGAATGTAGCACTTGCGGAGATATCGGTGTGATCTACATGAGGAGACTGTAGCACTTGTGGAGATATGGGGTGTGATCTACATGAGGAGACTGTAGCACTTGTGGAGATATCGGTGTGATCTACATGAGGAGAATGTAGCACTTGTGGAGATAGTGGTATGATCTACATGAGGAGAATGTAGCACTTGTGGAGATATCGGTGTGATCTACATAGGAGAATGTAGCACTTGTGGATATAGCGGTGTACTATGAAAGTGATCCTTATAAAAAATACACCTAAAATCAGTAACCAAGAGCTATGGAAGTATGCGTCACGCTACAACACCGTATGTAGATGATTTTAAATTCTTACTCTCACAGCTACATGTGCCTCAGTTGTTTGCCTCTGATTCATCAAATACACCTGCAGTTTTTATATTCGAGAGCAATGCCTTAAGCAATCGCCTCATTTTTCTTTTCTCCTCTTTTTCTTCGTACACCCTCAGATGTCAATATAACTATAATTTTACAAAGCGGCAGTCAGCTTGAGCTCGTTGACGTCATTGAGTGTATCCTTAAGTGGGCCGTGAGAAGACCATAGTAATTGTGTCTGTTCTGCATATTTGGACTCTCTTGCTGGGAAATATTTAACACGCATTGGCAACCTTGCCGTCTTAGACAGACGATAGTGTGTTATATTGTGCTTTAAAAAATTGCATAATAACCTTAATTGTAGAGACCATGTGTTGCCCATGTAGCATGATCCCTCTCTCGGCCTGCCGAGTTTACTCCAGAGGAAAGGTAACACCAATACGTCTGGAACGACAAGCTGCAGAAGTTGCCGGATCAGCATACCAATGCACTAACTGTCCGCCTGTCGGAGCTTCGATCCTAGACCAGTTACCAACCAAGACTTAGAGCCTGGTCTACACACATTGACATTTAGTCTTTTAGGTTGCCTTTCCTCACACCAAGATAAGGCTTGTACCCTTCCCAATTGCGCTCCTTCGCCCGAAGCCACTGACACAATGTGGGGTGTCAGGTTTCGTGAGCTCCTCCCAACATTCGGCGCTAACAGAACTGTCATACGGTAGATCAGTCATATCTGTCTAAGACCTGACTAACAAATGTTTAACAGTAATATTACACATTCCACACATATATTCTTTCCTATCTTTAGGTGAACGAGAGGTATTTCAATCGGTAATGCCCTTTTGCGGAGTCTAAAGATTGCTGCTTGTTCTCTTAGGGCCAGTTGATAATGTTGTATCATGTTCCATGATGATATGCATAGGCGATCATGGTTGGCAATCTCACACGATCACCAGTGTTGGGTCAGGTAGATGTTCTTGCCCCGATTGGCATGTGGCCAAAGCCATCCAAGAATTTATCTTTGAGTTCTCTTGCTCTTTCCCTTAAATGTTACCAGTTTTCACTAAGTTTTCAAGTGTATTTCTCTCGTAACGAGCCCAAAATCTTGACTCACTACGTTCAATTTCTCTAAACAATTTATTGTTGTCATTTATTTCTTGAAGTTGTATTCGTTTTGTTTTACCTGTCTATCCATGGCAGACTTTGCATTCTCCCAGAAACCACATTTCCACTGACAATAGATGTTTCTCGGCAACCCTGTTTTATGTCATTTGTTGCATAAGTGTTTCGAGTAAATGAAGTGATCAAGTCTGCAACCAGTTTTATTCGTTATTTACGGCCTACTGCTTGTTGACAACATAGTTGTAAACATCTAAAAACAGGAGTTATAAAACTACTAATGAATAATTAAAAACTAAACTGCATTAAGCAAGTGAGCTTCAGCGACAAACGCGGAGATGAAAAAAAGTCCCATTCCACAAATCAATGGAGTCGGCAGTTGAGTTGTGCCGCTATTCAAATATCGTTAGGGCAAACTGCAAATTGCAATGTGGCATCATTCCTGGAATAATTATAGGCAGACCCCATCAATCGCTTGTCGCTAAATGTTTACATCAGGTGAAGAGGAAAGTTAAAATGACAATACACAAGTAGTCTGTAGTTATTGTACCAATAGACAATATACAAGAATAGATGTTAGTAGTCTGTAGTATTGTACCAATAGACAATATACAAGAATAGATGTTAGTAGTCTGTAGTTATTGTACCAATAGACAATATACAAGAATAGATGTTAGTAGTCTGTAGTTATTGTACCAATAGACAATATACTGTGTGTATTTTTAATGATTGTGGCGTTTTCGAAAAATATTGCAGTTCCAATTTTTGTATTAACCCTCTGTGGAGTTCATGCAACATAAAAAGTAAATACAAAACTTGGAACGGCAATATTTTCAAAAACCCTTCAGTCATTAAAAATACACCCTATACAAGAATAATGACTGCACTCATCGCCAATTCTAAATATCCCGAAACATTTTTATTTGACCAACAATAAACATTCACTCTAATACGCCGACGTCTCAATGATTATGAATCTAAAACCTGCGTTATGCAGACATAAAGACATCATAGCGACTTTGTGATTACCTTGGAGATAACAAATGCTCCACATTCGAATATCAGTAGCCATGTTTGTTATGTATTTAGCCAAAATATAATTTATCTATTCACTTCACATAATATATCATCTTTGAAGTATGTACCTGACGAGATGCAGCTAAATATGTCAGGCAATAAATTATGCAACCTATTGTTTGTGACTTCTGTGTTTACATTTTGATTCGTTTTTCTGCCTTCCCATTTCGAGGAGAATACGTCACATCTATTTATACACCTCCTAACTAAGATGAAAAACATATTGACCAATAAACAGATGCCAATTGAAATGAGATAAAGAGTGTTGGGGTGCTATAAAGAGCCTCTTCTTTTGTATGGATGTGAAACTTGGACAATGTGCAGTCAAGCGGAAAAACATCTGATGGCTGCAGAAATGTGGTTTCTGATGAGAATGCAAAGAATACCATGGACATACAGAAAAACCAATGACCAAGTACTACAAGAGCAAATGAAAATCGTAAATTGTTTAGAGAAATTAGACGTAGACAGTCACAATGCTTTTGGACATGTTATGAGAAGAAAATGAATTGGTTTGGAGAACTTGGTGACAACTGGCAAGATCGAAGGGAACAGACCCAGGAGAAGACTCAGAAGTAAATACCTGGATGGCTTGGCCACATAGCATGGTCGAGAAGGAACACTGAGCTGATCCATGACCCTGGTGATCGAGTGAAATTGCGAGTCACGACCGCCCACGCTTTCCGGCATGGCACATGATTGATTGATTGAACACAAAGATCAGGACATCCGACTTCAGCAAGCATTTGTGTAA
The DNA here is from genome assembly GCA_014155875.1 of Cepaea nemoralis. NCBI lineage: Eukaryota > Metazoa > Mollusca > Gastropoda > Stylommatophora > Helicidae > Cepaea > Cepaea nemoralis. Next base: position 42,216 of record JACEFZ010009042.1, on the reverse strand, counting down.
GATTTCTAAATCGGTTCCATTCAAGGTGATGGCCTCAGACTATCCTGGGATACACTTTTCCATGAACATGTTGCCAATGCATAGACTTTAGGGCCTGCTCTTTGTAACTTCCCTTTGCCGTAGAATGTTAATGTGCTCAACCAGCACACGAGACCACCGGTTCAACCTCAGCACTAGAAAATATCATTGGCTTGCAGAAATCATGGTTCCTAATTATATCACGACCAGTCGGGTCTTCCTGAGTAATGACATGGACGCATAGTCTTCTCAATGATGAAGGTAATGGCAGTAACACGAGTCATCATATGTCTAGAATCACAGCACTATACCAACGTTTGTGTACTAAGTGATTTAGTGAGCATGATCTGAAAGGCTGGGGCGGGTTCTGTACGCAGACAGCGGGCTTAATCGCTGCGGAGGTCTGTTTCCCGTAGAGTCACCTTCATCTTCGTTCTGGAACATGCGGGAGTTAAGGGAAATGAAACGAACTGATAAACTTGCTGGCTCTAAATTCCCTGTAGATGGCGTCCGTGGGTCGTGGTTTCTGGTGTTATTAACGCCCTTAGAGAGATGTCGAGGCTTAATTTAATGGGCTAAGTGTCATGGGATGATTTTTTTTTTTTTTTTTTTTTTCCCCGTTTCCATCCCGTTTCAGGATATGCGGTCAACACCAGCATCTTTTAGCTGTATGTTGATTCCTAGGCTAGATTACGCTCATCAGCACGCCACGACTTTCTGAGCGACCGGCTCCATACTCTCATAAGTCACTTTTGCGATTTGAACCACTGCTAATTCTCGTCGCGTCACGTGACGAGAGTATTCGGGGTTAGCGGGAGAAAGCTGCTAACCCCTCGGCCCATGGAGCCGGCCATGGGATGATTAATCGTCTTAAATGACTTTCCGATCTGCTTTGGGGTTATATAAAAGCAGTTTTTCCCCCGTGCAATTTCCCCTTTTATATATAATTCAGCATGTCTTCTACCAAATTAACAACTTTTAAGTCATACACCCCAACTTCCAATTTTCCGACATCCATTTTTGTTTGGGTCCAAACCGTACCTTTTGTTTGCAATGAATCTGTTACCGCGATGTTTTAAAAGGTTTCAGACACATGGATCGACTTCCTTGTACCTGGTTGTAGTCCCGTATGGTTCGGTCTCTTTCAGCAGAACGGTCTGTCCAAAGAGTCGCACAGATCACGAACTGCGTAGCTCCAGCAGCGACCTTCCAGAGGTCTCAGAAGACACTGCTCTCGTGAACCCAATGACGGAGTCCGATGATGAATCAACGACCTTCCGAGCGCGAGGCGGGTGACTTGACCACTTTGCCACGAAGAATCTCATCTCACCCGCCCTGCTAGCCTTATAAGTCAGTGGTTCTCAGCCGGTGGGGAATTCCCCCAAGGGGGGAATTTTAGGGTTTTCAGGGGGGGGGGGGGGGGGGGGGGGGGGGGGGAGGGGGAATTGAAGATGATTTCAAGATCGTGTTAATACAAGAACCGATTACTTGATATTATTTTTTTCCCACCATACTTTACGGTTCTGTACTCCTCGCCCTTCTGATATTCGTCTTATAACGTAAGTAGACCCACAAATCACGTTTTATGTAGACGTCTAAACTTGTTCTAGTATGTGTTATTACGGTTAGCTTCCATTTTTACGTATACTATGTAGGGGCAGGGTGGGGGAGGGGGGAAATTTATAGGGAGGAAATACGAAAGGGGAGGAATGGCATTCTCAACATATGGTGAAGGGGGGCAAGGGCCAAAAAAGGCTGAGAACCACTGTTATAAGTGATTTATGAATGAAATAATGTATGGCAGAGAGTGGACAGAAGGGCGGAATATTATACGGGCTTGCGTGCCCAATTCTTAACTCGTTCCCTACTTTTAAATAGATGTGTAATACTCATAATTTACAAGATTGCAATTTTCTCTGGAATTTTATTTTGTCAATGGTTATGTTTAATCACAAGATCAATTGTGATAGGGAATAAACAATTTAATTCATTGTGTTATCGGTCTCCGTAGCGAAGGTGTTACGGCTCGCGATTCGTCAATCCTCGTATACCCGGGTTCGAAACACAGCGGTGCTGGAGTTTTCGAGAAAGAAAAAAAAGTATAGGTGCCGGTCGTTCGGAAAGCAATGGCAACGCATATCCTTTACAGGACATCGCTGTCAATCATCAGGCATCTATCAGCTGATTGTTGATTTCTTGACAAGATTACGCTCAGTAGTTTAATGGCAAACTACTGGACGTAAAGCTTGCCCAGGAATCACGAACAGCCAAAATGATGGGGTTGACTGCTACGTCCTGTGAAGGACATGCAACAACAACAAAATTCACAACATAACGATGTTTACACATTTCTCACTTTCAGTTAATACGATAAACATTGATACTACACTATATCTTTAAATGAAATGCGGCCTATCTATTTATTATGTAAAAACATATGAATACATACCTTGGTTCCAAGAAATACCTAATAAGGTCAAATTACACAACCTAGACAAACAAAACAGACGCGCAACAGCTCGTGGCTTCAGATTTAAGCAACTCCAGGATGTATTTATACTGCGTACATTTCCGGTGACCAGATCTCTGTCACAGTTTGACAATGTGGGCTGTCTTTAGCGCACTAACTACTCCTGGCAATTCAGTGCTGTATATGCCTGGAATATCAATTTGGGAACCCTTTGAGGCCGCTAAGACAGTTCATAAACAAACATACATGGGTTGCTTGGCGCTCACAGAAATAGAAGAAGGAAGTAGAGACCAGCGGACGTGCTAGGCAACATACAAATTGACAACTTGTGAAAGACATCAATGGGTATCTCGTTGATTTGCGGCGAAGTACAGTTTTTCCTGCATGGAGGCGCCGTCGCAATGTATGACGTGATAGGTTCGAATCCCCGTCGGTAACTATAGCAACCAGTTGTTATGTGGTCTAGTGCGTCCACGGGCGATGTGGTGAAGGAGTTACTAACGCAGTTTGTAATCCCGCATACCGCGTTCGAAACACAACTGCGGGCGATTTGGAAACAGGCCGCCTTGCGCTGATTTTCATACAATGGCATGAGTGCTAGTCGTTAAGAAAGCAATGGCAGACTACTGAACGTAAACTTGCCAAGAGATCACAGTGACTGTGACATTGTGACCATACATGATGTCATAGACATTGTGACCGTACATGATGTCACAGACAGTGAGACAGTGCATGATGTCATAGACATTGTGACCGTACATGATGTCACAGACAGTGAGACAGTACATGATGTCACGGACAGTGAGACAGTACATGATGTCATAGACATTGTGAACCGTACATGATGTAGCTGTACTGTACTCCAAGCGTTGTCGTCAGCCTGCTCAACTATTACCGTGACGAAACTTCACGCTTATGGTCATTAGCGGGTGTGTCTACCACTATATTCCCATTGTTTTTAACGACCTTACATGTTGCTCTCTAAATCATGTTGTGTGTTGCTCTCTAAATCATGTTGTGTTTTGTTCTCTATATTCATGTTGCTTGTTGCTCTATAAATCATGTTGTGTTTTGTTCTCTATATCATGTTGCTTGTTGCTCTATAAATCATGTTGTGTTTTGTTCTCTATATTCATGTTGCTTGTTGCTCTATAAATCATGTTGTGTTTTGTTCTCTATATCATGTTGCTTGTTGCTCTATAAATCATGTTGTGTTTTGTTCTCTATATCATGTTGCTTGTTGCTCTCTAAAGCATGTTGCTTACTGCCTTTAAACCATGTAGCTTGTTGCTCTATAAATCATGTTGTGTTTTGTTCTCTATATCATGTTGCTTGTTGCTCTATAAATCATGTTGTGTTTTGTTCTCTATATCATGTTGCTTGTTGCTCTCTAAAGCATGTTGCTTACTGCCTTTAAACCATGTAGCTTGTTGCTCTATAAATCATGTTGTGTTTGTTCTCTATATCATGTTGCTTGTTGCTCTATAAATCATGTTGTGTTTTGTCTCTATATCATGTTGCTTGTTGCTCTCTAAAGCATGTTGCTTACTGCCTTTAAACCATGTAGCTTGTTGCTCTATAAATCATGTTGTGTTTTGTTCTCTATATCATGTTGCTTGTTGCTCTATAAATCATGTTGTGTTTTGTTCTCTATATCATGTTGCTTGTTGCTCTCTAAAGCATGTTGCTTACTGCCTTTAAACCATGTAGCTTGTTGCTCTATAAATCATGTTGTGTTTTGTTCTCTATATCATGTTGCTTGTTGCTCTATAAATCATGTTGTGTTTTGTTCTCTATATCATGTTGCTTGTTGCTCTCTAAAGCATGTTGCTTACTGCCTTTAAACCATGTAGCTTGTTGCTCTATAAATCATGTTGTGTTTTGTTCTCTATATCATGTTGCTTGTTGCTCTCTAAAGCATGTTGCTTACTGCCTTTAAACCATGTAGCTTGTTGCTCTATACATCATGTTGCACGTTGCTCTCTAAGTCACGTTGCGTGTTGCTCTCTAACTCATGTTGTGTGTTGAACTCTAACTCAAGGTGCTTGTGGATCTATAAATCATGTTGTATGTTGCTCTCTATAGCATGTTGCTTGTGGATCTATAAATCATGTTGTATGTTGCTCTCTAAAGCATGTTGCTTGTGGGTCTATAAATCATGTTGTGTGATGCTCTCTAAATTATGTTGCTTGTTACTCTATAAATCATGTTGCTTGTTGCTCTCTAAATCATGTAGTGTGTTGCTCTCTAAATCATGTAGTGTGCTGGTCTCTAAATCATGTTGTGTGTTGCTCTCTAAATCATGTAGTGTGCTGTTCTCTAAATCATGTTGTGTGTTGCTCTTTAAATCATGTTGTGTGTTGCTCTGTAAGTCATGTTGCGTATTACTCTCTAAATTATGTAGTGTGCTGTTCTCTAAATGATGTTGTGTGTTGCTCTCTAAATCGTGTTGTGTGTTGCTCTCTAAATCATGTTGTGTGTTGCTCTGTAAGTCATGTTGCATATTACTCTCTAAATCATGTCTCTAAATCATCTCTAAGTCATGTTGCATATTACTCTCTAAATCATGTCTCTAAATCATCTCTAAGTCATGTTGCGTATTACTCTCTAAATCATGTAGTGTGCTGTTCTCTAAATCATGTTGTGTGTTGTTCTCTAAATCATGTTGTGTGTTGCTCTGTAAGTCATGTTGCATATTACTCTCTAAATCATGTTGCTTGTTGTTCTCTAAATCATGTTGCTTGTTGTTCTCTAAATCATGTTGCTTTTTGCTCTCTAAATCACGTTGGTTGATCCTCTCTAATTGAAGGTGTTGGTTGCTCTCTAACTCATTGCTCTGTAAGTCATGTTGCATATTACTCTCTAAATCATGTTGCTTGTTGTTCTCTAAATCATGTTGCTTGTTGTTCTCTAAATCATGTTGCTTTTTGCTCTCTAAATCACGTTGGTTGATCCTCTCTAATTGAAGGTGTTGGTTGCTCTCTAACTCACATTGTTGGTTGCTCTCTGACTCAAATTGCTCGTTGCTCTCTAACTCACATTGCTTGTTGCTCTCTAACTAAAGTTGCTCACTACATCAAATTGCTTGTTCTCTAACTCAAGATGTGTGTTTCTCTCTAACTCAGGTTGCTGGTTGCTCTTTAACTCAAATTGCTTGCGCTCTCTATCTCAAGTTGCTCAACTACATCAAGTTACTTGTTCTCTAATTTAAGATGTGCCTTGCTCTCTAACTCAAGTTGCGTGTTGCTCTTTCTGCCTCTCAACTCTAGCACATCCATCAAGGAGTTGTGTCTCTTTACTTGCCGGATGCTACTGAATTGTCTGACTTTCAAATTGTGTTTTATAAAAAAATAAAAAAAAATTGCTTGTTGCTCTTTACCTCAAAATGCTTGTTGCTCGTTAACTCAAATTGCTTGTTGCTCTCTAGCTCAAATTGCTTGTTGCTCTGTAACTCAAATTGCTTGTTGTTCTCTAACTCAAATTGCTTGTTGATCTCAAACTCAAATTACTTACTCATGCTCTTGCTCAAATTGCTCTAACTCAAGTTGCTCACGCGGTCGAGTTAACGTATTTAAAATGCTGGATGTCCTTTGCAGGGCGCTGCAATCTACGCTAGGTTGATTTTCTAGGCAATTTTACGAGTCAGTAGTTTGCTATTACCGGTATCCCTGGCCTAGGGGTCAGCGACTTTCTCCGTAATCCCGTATACTCTCGTGAGTAACGTGACGACGGCGAGAATCGGTAGCGGTTCTAACCGTGTCGGTAACTTACGAGGTATGTGAGTCGGTCGTTCAGAAAGCAATGGAAAACTACTGAGCGTAATCTTGCCAAGAAATCAACAATCAGCTGAAAGATGCTGATGTTGACAGCGATGTCCTGTAAAGGATATGCAAACATTCTTTTAGTTTGCCATTGCTTTCTGAACGAGAAGTCAACGTGGCATTTCAAGAGACCGAATTAACCCACTACCCCGCGGCCATCGCAGAGGAAGTCTAAGCGAGAGCGCGATGACCCCCTAGGCTACAATAAGCTCTAAAACCCTCTAAACTGTTTGAGAACCCTTGTGTTATCCCATTCTGAAGTAACTTCACACTGAGGTGTTAGCACCGCCCATCTGTTAATCACCGAGTTCTCTGGGACTTTCCGATTTTTATAATTGTATGCACGCGATTTGTGTCACAACGCCTACAGATTGAAATCGCATTTTCACAGTAACATGAACAACAACCACTCCTGTAAGCCTTTTTGTTCGTTGCATTCATTTAGTAGTTACTTCCATTGACTTGACAAATGTTGAGTGTCACTTCGATAAAGTTGACGTGACGAGGGCGCTTTGGAAAGCATGTGTATAGTGTGGATGAACAGTTAAACCATTTTAGCCTAGAGAGGATGGAGTAACAGGGATTGACTCAGGAGTTCTGGCAGACACGCAGCACTCCTAGGAAAGTTCAGACGGCAGACTGCAACTGGTACCATTAGTATTGGTACTCTTCGCTGGCTGTTGAAGATGAGGACGATACACGTATAGGGTTGTGGTGAGTGCTGTGATGTCTGTTCTTGACTCAATTCAAGAGCTAGATCAAACATGTCCCCCTACGGCTGATGTTTATATCAAAGCAGCCATCTTTCTTTAGCCTTTTGTCGCCGTTTGTATTTGTCTTCTTTCTCCACATCTCTCTCTCTCTCTCTCTCTCTCTCTCTCTCTCTCTCTCTCTCTCTCTCTCTCTCTCTCTCTCTCTCTCTCTCTCTTCTCTTACTTATCCGCCTTCTCATTCTCCTCGCCCAATCCGCCTTCTCATTCTCATCCTTCCAATCCGCCTTCTGGTGCCCCTCTTCCTTCTTCCTCTTCTTACATTCTTCTTCCTTCTCCTCATTCTTCAGCTTCTACTTCTCTTCGTTCTGTTGCGCAGTGATTAAGCTGTCTGCCTTGCGCTCAGCCGGTCGTGGATTCGTTTCCAAAACGTCATTCGATATAAATGAGCAATTTTTAGACACCCCTGAAAGTCTTTAAGTTGAGCAACGGATTATCCGATTTTTGTGTCTTTATTTGAAAATGTTAGACATCGGATGCTCTACCCCAGGATAGGAAGTTAATTGCATATCCTTAACTTGGTGCTGCAATCAACCCCATCATTTATTGATTTTGTGATTTACTAGGATATTTTAATTCAATAGTTTTCCATTGCCTTATGAACGGCTGACGCCTCATACCACGTAAATCAATGCAAAGCTGTCTGCTTCCAAATCGAGGTTGATCTCGAACCCTGGACTCCGTATGTCGGAGAATTATAAAAACTGTGTGCCTCACTACCCACCAAGCCTCAGCGCCGGGTATCCCAGGATAAAATGGAGTACAACATTCTAAGGTTGATTGTTTGTGATGTCATACACGCCGGATCTTCTCCGGTTAGAGGTGAGTAGTGCCGCACCTGCAGGTGAGTGTGTTTATGTGTGACTGGGGTAGGAGCAGGCAACGTAGACGTGTTTGAGTGAGTGAGTGAGTGAGTGAGTGAGTGAGTGAGTGAAGGAGGGAGGGAGGGTGGGTGGAAGTGAGTGAGTGAGTGAGTGAGTGAGTGAGTGAGTGAGTGAGTGGGTGAGTGAGTAGGTGGGTGGGTGAGTGAGTGAGTGAGTGGGTGAGTGAGTGAGTGAGTGAGTGAGTGAGTGAGTGAGTGAGTGGGTGGGTGAGTGAGTGAGTGAGTGAGTGAGTGAGTGAGTGAGTGAGTGTGAGTGAGAGTAAGTGAGTGAGTGAGCATATACCCCCTCTACTTTGTGTTCAGCTGTTTTCGAGATCTGCTGGACAAGACTGAGCCCTGTTTTCGATACCTGTATCCGGCCGCTGTAGCTTAGTGGCTAGAAACTCGCCTGCCCTTCTGGCGGTCAGGGGTTGCGCAATGGGGTGAACAGGGATTATGTTTTAATTGACCTGGGTTCACAGGTTGGCCCAGAGTAACATGGGTGAAAGGAAATGTCCTGGAAAGTAAAGGCGGTCGGCGTGTTCTGCCCACAACATCCACGAATGCCGATCGGTCTATTCTTTCTTCTTTTTTTTAAAATATGGGTGTAGTAACCAATGCGCCTTAGGGCTTGTAACAGGGGAGTTTATTAACTTACTTTTATGTGTACATATATATTATTTAACGAAGAGCGGGGGAAAACAAACCACATATACTGCTGCAAATTCAGTTTAACGCATGTAACGCTTTTGTTTTCGTTTTGTTATAAGCGCTCGCATTCGAATCTGTGCAACATCAAGTACATGCGAATAAAGATCACTGGACACGCACAGCTGCGAATTCATTTCAATACTTGTTCAAAGTGCTCTTTCAGGCCTCACAAATGTGAATGCAACATCTGCCGAAAGCTGCCTCGTGGTTGTAGCTTGTGTGAGTAACACATGCTTAAGCCTAGACTTTACGTGTCCGTACTTGAATGTACCAAACAACATACAATGATTACATCAGCATTGGACATTTTGCGCCGTCTGTGTGCGTGTGTAGTGATGCGGAGAAATAATTCATGGATATCAGCCGCTATGTTTATATGTGTTTGTATGACTATTCAAACACTACTGAAATACGGATCGTGGCGTAAATAAAAAGTGACTGCAATGCGCAATTCGTCCTATACTAACTACACTTTTTTTTTATTTTAAAAATGCATGCAGGCTTTTTACTATGTCCACAAATATGCTTATCATCGTGTGCCTTGCCAGTTGGCGTAGGCCTTCATGTTTCTTCACAGATCTCGGTCCTTTGTGATCTAGATTAACTCTGCTGACGATATTCCTTCATGCCACCGTCTCAGTCCATCCAGCTTTATTTCTCTTGGTCTGCCTCTGCTTCTTTTCCCACTGATCTTTCCAGTCGTCACGATGTTTTCCATAGCCGCTAATTCCCATCAGATGACGAACGATGATTGCCTCATTCTTCTAGGTGTATATAATGTTTTACTGGCAATTGTTAGTTACACCGGCAGTCCAAGTTATTCTCAGAATCCGTCTCAGGAAACACATCTTCATTGCTTCCGAGATCTTCCTACTGTGTTCATTCACGCCCCACAATTCACTGCCACATAGTAAAAGAGCTTCTCTGTATCACATTTCAGGATTATCTGACATTCAATGAAAGTGGCTTAGTGCATATGATACTCGTCATTTTCTGAAATGCAGCTTTAGCTTGACTAATTCTGCTCGTAATCTCTATCACGCATGTTTCGTCTGATGTTATAATCAGATTATGTTGCTAAACCAACACATGCAAAAGCCTAGACTTTACGTGTCCATACTTGAATGTATCAAGCAGCATACAGTAATTACATTAGCTTTAGATATTGTGGGCTGTGTGTGTTTTTGTGTAGTGATGCATTGAAATAATTCAATTATATCAGCTGTTTGGATTTCCGGTGCCCTGATGGTGGGATAGGGGGTATTTTCCTACACCGGCCAGTTGGACTTGAACGTTGACTTCCTCTGCAGAAAGCAATGGCAAACTACTGAACATAAACTTACCTTGGGAATCTACCTGGACTTAGGTTTGATCGGAACGTCCTGCAAAGGACATGCAACATTTGTTTAATGTTTGTATGTGTTTGTTTAAATATACAAACACTATTCAAAAACAGATCACGGGGAAAATAGAAAGAGGCCACGAGGAAATCTTTCGTCGTTTTTCATTTACAAATGTGGGTTTGATTCCGGCTTACGTCGTTCCGTTTACAAGTGCACTTTTCTCGGAGACTCCTGGGGGTCGACGCTGGTGCGATTTCGTGCTTTGAATGACGATTTCGGCAGGCCGTCCTTCGGAATGAGACAGAGCCATATGGAATAAAACCCGGTGCAATGAAGTCGATCTTTTGTTTTTTTCATTTATAAATTAATCCATCCAGGTTAGTAACTAAACCCACAACCCACTACAAGAATTAACTGTTGCCGCTTTGCTGTAACATGGTTAGAACATGCACAAAGACAGACAATACGTGCCTGGGGTTCAATTAGAATGTTACAGGTCGATGTTTCATGTGTATGATACCATGACATCTAGTATGAGAACGAACGAACGAACGAACAAACTTTATTTTCAATTGGGGTTAAGAATTGGGCACGCAGGCCCGTCTAACATTCTGCCCTTCTATCACTCTCTTCCATACATTATTTCATTCACACATCATTTAAGGCTAACAGAGAACAGCAACAATATAAAACGTATGCATTATAAAGGCATGGGCAAAATGCGAACATCAAAACAACACGACACAGTAACATTAGATAATGGTCTGACACTTATTAGCCATGTGGAATATACTGGCCTACCAAAAGGGGACTGGCTGTTATACTAGGGTTTTGTTGTTATTATTATTATCACTATTATTATGGGGGAAGGTAATCCGTACTGAGATAGTGTTCGAGTAATTTGCGATTATATGAATAGGGATTGGTGATGTCGTTGATTTCTTGTGGAAGATTGTTCCACAGCTGAGCTGCAGAGTACGTTAAGCTTGTTTTGTATAAGTCAATCGTAGGCTTCGGAATGTGTAATATGTTTAAACGTTTACTGTGTCTAGCATTATATTTAAACAATGGCCAAAGGTAATTTGGGGCATTCCGATGCAGGATTTTGTGAATTAGTTTAGCTTTATTGAAAAGCAGGCGTTTGCGGAGTGGTAGTAACTGAAGGCGTTTATACAGGCTGGGATTGTCAGATAAATGTTTGCTATAAATTAGACTCATGGCCCGTTTCTGGAGTGAGTAAAGTCGCTTGGTGTTTGAATTAGAACAACCGTCCCAGATTGTAGAGCAGAAGGTGAAGGCAGTCACTGCGGCTTTCCGCTAGCTGGAGGTCAAACAGCAAGCACATATGCATTGATTGTAACGGGCTCACAGAGCATATTGAAATGGGTGAAGACTTTGCAGAAAATGGTGAAGACAGACACGCTTCGTGCAGAGAGTCGTGATCAAATTCAAACTCAGAGGTAGTTAGTTAGTATCTATTGGATCTTTTCTCCAGGACATACTGGTGTCCCGTCATAAAGCGGATGTGGTCAGAGTCCTTTGGAATCATGTGTATATTGTGGAAGAACAGATAAATCATCACTGCCTGGAGAGAATGGCGCGACAGGCGCGACCAGAGGATCTGGCCGACACTCAATACTCTGAGGAAAGGCCAGATGGACACGTCACCATACAACAACTGGGACCATCAGTGTTCGCTGTGATTTTTTATGACGAGGACAGTGTGTATGAGAATGTCATACAGTGGATGACGCGATCGATACCACGCCGGCCGTTTTCACTTTCCAAGACGTTTCCTGGCACTTATTTTAGCCTGCGTAGACCTGGAAACATATTAAAACTTTATTTGCATGTCCCTCACAGGACGTATTAGTCAACCCCAGCATTTTGGCTGTTCGTGATTCCTGAGCAAGTTTTACGTTCAGTAGTTTGCCATTGCTTTCTGAACGACCGGCTCCTATATCTTTTTCGAAAAAAACCAACACCACTGTGTTTCGAACCCGGGTATACGGGTTTACGAATAGCGTCCGTAACGCCTTCGCCACGGAGGTCGGTGGACCTGGGAACCTAGGTCAATTTTCAAAATTCGAAATCGCAAAATGTTTGTCTTTGCATATATGTCGTTTTGTTGTGTAATATGTCCACATATACAAGAGCTTCAAATGGATGATAGTATTGCATGTCTATGGTTCTGTTACACACGGCTATGATAAGTATGTACATCACTTCAATGTGTCCACATTGGCGTCATTGGTTGTCTCTCTTGATGTGTATATCCTTGCTCATGCTGATGAATGTATTTTTGGCGGAAGCGTTAGGTAAAACTACGATACAACAAACATGTACGGAGACCACGAATACCACTTTCATATTTGTGAGATATAGTTTGCAGAATTAGTATTCGTATTTCTTGTACTGGATTTCAGCCAAGATTGTATCAACATTCTTCTCAAAATTCACTTTTCTACTTCCCCCCACGGCTGCATCAACAAGCAGACAAGTATATCGAAGTTCATCACAACAATGCTAAGTTACGCAGCAAGGTAGTCGCCGCATTCCACGAAGGTTACAACAAACGAAAATAATCACTAATGCTTGTTGGGGATGTGTATGTGTGTGTGTGTGCGCGCGCGTGCGTGCGTGTGTTTGTGGAGAAAGGGGGGGGGGGGGGGGGGGGGGGTGGTGTTCACACGTTCACTGTACAGACAAGGATTGGTCTTGGCTGGCATGATAAACAATGAGATCATTTAGACAGTTCAATATGCGCTGCGTGTGTGTTTTGTGATGTTTACTGGTATTTAATCAGATAAAGAGCGTTCAAATGCTAATTGTGACTTACTGAAATGATCTCATTCCCTTCGCACATATTTATGGGTTTGTGTTCTGTTATTTTTGTCAGGTTATCATAGAAAGCCGGTTCCGTGGCGAATGTGTTACAGCACGGTTCGTGATCCCGCATACCCGACGTTTGAAAGACAGCTGCGAACGATTTGGCAGCAGACCTCGTTTGCTTTGTTTTTTTACGAAATGGTATGGGTGCCGGTCGTTCAGAATGCAATGGCAAACTGCTGAACGTAAACTTACCAAGACATCACAACAGCAAAAATGTTGGTGTATAGTGCAACGTCCTGTAAAGGATATGCAACTAACTTTTTTTTTTTAATCATAGAAAATGAATATTATTTTCTGATGATGTCAATTTTTATCATAGAAAACGAATTATTTTTTGATGAGGTCAATTTTGGCAGAATGGGTAAAAGGACTCGCTCTTAAACTTCCTGTTCGCTAACGGCGGGGTAGTGGGATAGTTTCATACAATGGTTAGTTGGGCATAAAATGTTACTTCCCGCTCAGAAAGCAATGGCAAACTACTGAAAGTAATATTGCCAGTAAGTTAACCTGGGTTTGGGGTTGATCCCAACGTCTTGCAAAGGACATCAACATTAGATTCGTATTTTCTTATAAGGGGACCCAATTAGCCGACCCGTAGTCACAAATCCCTCTAATAGTTGCACTTCTCACAGAGTAGGCCGAACCTACACCTGCACTTATAATATTTCAAAAGTTGTATAATATACCCACAACAGATGGGGACTCCGTGGCCAAGTGGTCTAGCTGTCTACCTCGCGCTCCGAAGGTTGTGGGTTCGATTCCGGGCTACGTCTTTCTATTCACGAGTGCATTTTTCTCGGAGACTCCTGGGGATCGTCGCTGGAGCTAAGGAGTTCGTCGCTGTGTGCGACGCTTTTGGCAGGCCGCCATGCAGAAAGAGACCGAACCATATGGGGTAAAACCCGTTGCAATGAAGTCGATCCCCACGACTTTAACGAATTTTTAAGACCCACAACAGAATAAGGGAGCCGCGCTAGAGCTGTGGCTAGTACGCTTGTCGGCCGGTCCGATAGCCATGTGTTCGAGCCCCATCACGGCGGGGTTTATATTTAAAATAGCCCTAGGCTTTCTAGTCAGCCCAGCCTACAACATTTGCCATGAAATATTCTGGGGTGGTAAGGCGGCTGGCTTGATAATGAAAACATCGCTCATCAGTATCGACTGGTCTATGGAAATATGTTTCTAAAAAATGTTTGCATATCCTTTACAGGACATCGCTGTTAACATCAGCATCTTTCAGCTGATTGTTGATTTCTTGGCAAGATTACGCTCAGTAGTTTGCCATTGCTTTCTGAGCAGCCGACTCACATACCCCGTAAGTTACCGACGCGGAGAGAACCGCTTCCAATTCTCGCGCAACGTCACGTTACTTACGAGAGTATACGAGATTACAGAGAAAGTGGTGTAACCTCTAGACCACAGAGAGCGGCATGAAAATATGGGGTTAGCATTATTTATTAGGTGGAAGGGAAAGATATGAATTAACACACACACACACAAAGGATTATGAGAACACCGTGGGGGATAGATAGAGTAATGAAGATATCCTGAATGCAATTAGGTCACAAACAGAACTGGCTTCTTGCATCAGATGAGGACAGCCCACATTCTTGTCACGAGAAGAGAAAAGCTGGAGAACGTCGTGATAACATAGAAACTAGAGGAGAAGAGAGACCAACAGAAAAGATGCTGAATAGTTTGACAAATGGATTGGAAGTTCATCAGTTTCAGAAATGTTTGACAGTACACGAGGCAGAAGGCGATGGATAGCGATGATTACCAAGGCCACAGGGCAAGGACTTTAAGAAGACGCCTAGCATCATATAACTTATACCCCTCGAGGCGTTGGAAATGGTCCGTTATCTTCTTCCTCTCCTTCTGCGTTCATCCGGAGATTTTTTTCCGGACGTGATTGATTTTCGGATTGTGTCTGTTTACAGCAGAGCTGCGTTCTTGCGCCGTTAGGCCGACACATCCAACTTCTACGGGTGTTTGTGACCGGGTTAACCTTCCCGGTGGGTCCATTATTTAGCACTGAATAATTATAGCATGCGTAGAAAGGACAGGGAGAAAGCTAAAGTGATCTCTGGTTCCTGGAGATACTCTAAGGGTCATCCTTAAACTATGTATTAATCAGAGGTGGGCGTGGCTGCTGGTTTAATGGAGATACTTTAAGGGTTATCCTTAAACTATATATTAATCAGATGTGGGTATGGCTGCAGGTTTAATGCGCTTGCTCTTTAATTTCCGCTGCGCTGACGGCGGGGCAGTGAATATGTTCCCTACACCGGTCAGTTGGGTTGGACTTTAGAATTGACTTCTCGTTCAGAAAGCAATGGCAAACTACTGAACGTAACATTGCCTAGTAAATTATCCTGGGGTTAGGGTTGAACGCAATGTCCTGCAAAGGATATGCAACATTTGTTAATTGTATTAGCTGGTTCAGTGCCAAACAAAACATGGGTTTGAACAAACATGGTGCACAATCAAATGAACAAGTTTTATAATGGAAATCTCCGTTCACTGAGCAATGGAATTGTGGAAGATACTACTACACAAAACAAATAACAGGATGACCCTTGTATGGCGATATTTCGTCCCTCTGTCCAAATGGGAGGTCAATTTGCGCGATATTATTATCCGTTGGCTCTGAATCAGTTAATATGACTCAACTGAAATCATCCCCTGGTTTTCTTATGTGTTCGCAGCGGTCCACGGATAGTCGGAAACATTCACAGCAACTCGTGAAACCAGTAGCCATCTCAAGTACAGAACTTCACCAACAACAATAACAACAAGAACAACAACAAATGATTACTTCATATTATAGCATACATCGCGAACTATTTACAACACAGAAAGTGAACACAAATCTGCATAGGAAAAATACCGATGAGCAACTTCTACGCAGAGAAGATTTTGTAAACAAGAATGAGGCATGCCATCGCGGTATCTAGCCAGAGAAACGAGGAACACCCACACACACACTTACATACACACACACATACATACAAATAAACACACCCACACAATTCACACACATACACACACACACATACACAACGGAATGCAATTACTAGATAGAAAATCGTTAGTGTCAATACAGTTATTGATTGCTATTGTCTTTCCATGTTACAGGATCCTTATTTCACCGCTCGTGTCTTTTCTCCTCAATTATTGATTCTGTAACATTCATCGTGCTGTATGTTTTTTTCTCTTTCTTTCTCAGATGTCTAATCAAGTTTCGGATATAAATTATTCTCTTTGACTGTGACTGTTACATCGTCTCCCAGGAGTCCGTGGACCATAACAAACGACTGCCATATTATTAGGGATCTCAAACGTAAGCCTCGGTACAGTAGTGGCTGGACACTATGTACACAAGTTTGTAAAGGACCCTTCACAGGCGTTGAAAGGACTAGTGTCAGGAGGTCATGGGTTCGCTGAGTAAATTCCGATTTTTTTTTTTTAAATTGACCTGGGCTCCCAAGTCGACCCGGGCTAAAATGGGTACCAAAAATGTCTTGGGAAGTAAAGACGGCCACGTGACACTGACATCATCACCCACAGAGCGCCGATTGGTCAACAACAATATGAATGAGTCTAGAACCGTACGCCCGCATCAGGCGCATCGCCTTAACTGATATAGTACCAAACAGACAGTAGGTTTGGACCATACATGGTACACAATCAACTGACCGGGTATTCATCATCGTCATCAAGTGCTATGCCGACTGGCGTAGGCGTTCATGACTCACCACAGATCTCGATCTTTGGTTTTCTGGATCATCTCTGCCGTTGATATTCCTCCACCGTCGCAATCCATTCAGCATCATTTCTCTTGTTCTGCCTCTGCCTCTCTTCCCTTCGATCTCTCCAGTTGTCATAATGTTCTCCAATGCCTCTCATTTCATCACATAAAAAAAAGCTGTTTTCCTCTTTCTTATTGTTGTATATAATGGTCTAGTTTCATTAGCCTCTTTCAGGCATTCGTTGTTAGTTACTTTAAGGGTCCTTTACTTTACAAACGTGTGAGGGTCCTTTACTTTACCAAAGTGTGAGGGTCCTTTACTTTAAAACCCTGTGAGGGTCTTTACTTTACAAACATGTGTATACAACTTGTTCTTAAAGAACATGCTCAAGTGAAGGAATTTGCAGGGCGAGTTAGTTCCTATTTGGAATATGTGAAACCGAGGACTCGCGAGCCTATAGTGACCTGTTCTAATTGGAAGTTTAGTTTAGTTTATGTAGTTTAGTCAACGGACCAACAGTACGGCACACGGGTGTTAACCCATAAGTGCTCCGTTCTACTCTTATCTCAAGCCTGAGTCCGGCGAATCTCAGCTCAGTGCATGAACTCCGTAGCACCGGCGAGGATCATGAAATACTTTGGGTAGATTTTTAACTCGAAATTTTGCCCGGGCAGCGCCGTTTGGCTACACTTTTTCGATTTCCAGCTGCCAAGTGATTTTTTACGTGCGCAACAATACACACGGGCGTCCGATCGCACTAAGAGACGAGGGGGGAATTTTGTTACTAGAAATCCACGTGACAAATCCCATCCCTCACCGAAACCCGGGACCTCTAGCACTCGAGGCGGACACCATACCCCGAGACCACTCAGCCTCCCAATCTAATTGGAATAATAGTATTAGTGTTTGTCCCACCAAACATTCCCAGCTGTTGTTTGTAAACGATGTTAAACGTCCATTAAATAATTTCCTTTTACAAAGCAATTCCCGTGGGAGGAACCCGCTGAGTATGTGTGAAATGCCAGGACCACCACATGCGTGTAGGCCTGAGTGAGGTTGATAGCGACCTGCGCTGGTAGTGTCATGAGCACGGTCGCCGGGGCTCGTCGCTTGTCGCGGTGAGGGGAAGACTCTTCCGCCTTGCTCTAGGCCTACACAATTTGATGGCGTTAACAGATCACAGGCCTACAGCAGGAAACTGTTAAGGGACAATTTTTTTTTTTAATGGTGTCTGTTGTTGAGGTGAAAGCAAGCCGTCCTGAGTTGATTTTTAACAATGATATGAACGTCGGTTGTTCACAAAGCATCGGTAAACTACTGAAAGTAAAATTACCTAGAAAATCTCAAACAGCCCAAAAATATGGTTGATAACGACGTCCTGCAACGGACAGGCTATTGACTTTTAAGTGCGCGGAGGAATAGATGACCATTCTTGTCTTCTCGTAGAGAACGACAAGAGGTGGCATCGAAACCTCGCCCGACCGTGCTCACGCCTTTGTCAGTTGGCTTCGCATATAAACAGAAAAGTATATTAGGTTATTCTTATCTTTCTGCTGCATTGCAAACTGAAGAGATGTTGCATTACCATATACACCAAAATAATGTTGTGTGCGCGTGAAGCATGCACAATAAGCAGACAAGCTGAGAAACATTTAATGTCAGTGGAAATAGGGTAAAGACTACAACTGGGCGCATAGAAAACAGCGAATGAGATAGTCTTTCAGAAACAAGTGAAAACCGTATCTATAACAGAGTTAAAGGAGTTGGGAGGCATTAAGGTGCGCAACGTAAAGGTTTTGTTATGGAGCAGTGCACGGGTAAGAGCCATAGTAGGAGGTAGCTGGCTGGGGGGGGGGGGGGGGGGGGGGGGGGTTGTGGTGTGACGACAGAGTGGTCAGAAGTTAGTAACCGCAGCAGTTAATCATCAGACCCGTCGCATGTTTGGGATACATCTGGAATGTTAGCGGGACTCTGTGTTTTTATAAATCTCAATTGTTGTCAGCCAACTTGAGTATACTGCTATGCCTTCGTTTGATATGAGAACCCAATAAAAATGGAAACCGAAGGATATGGAGTTGAATTGTCTGTAATTCAAGGTTAACGACTTTGCCTCGACTTTGCCTCCCCTACACTGTTATATAACATGTATTAGGTAAATCAGACGTGGAAAAGCACGAGCTTTCCGGCACTCCATGGGAAGAAATAAACCTAATAACTTAGTGACAAATATCAAACTTGAGGGGAAAAGAAGGGGGGGGGGGCAAAGATATAAATACCTGGATGGCTCGGCCCACATGGCATAGACGGAATAACAACAAGGCCTGATCCAGGACTGGTGATCGTGTAGGATTGTGAACCATGACCTCCCACGCCTGTCAGCGTGTCACATGATGATGATTGTGGGATACACCATCATGTGATAGTATCTATTGTAGTGCCAAATTGTTCACCGTTTCTGTTGGGTTGTCAAATTGTTCACCGTTTCTGTTGGGTTGTCAAATTGTTCACCGTTTCTGTTGGGTTCCCGTGTACCCCGTTTCTGTCTAGTGCACAAACAGAAACAGAAACACACACACACACACATACACACACACGCACGCACGCACACACACACACACACACACACATAACACACATCTACGAACACATACACATCATCAGCAATACCACCACAAACCAGAGGAGTAATAGCATACACCCGATCTCCTGTCTAGTGGCAAGTTCAATATCTTCATCATAATAAGTCATTTGCAGAAGTCGCTTTCATCACAACCCGCTGGGACGATTCTCGAAACTTCATCCCCAGAGCCCCTGCCTAGTTTATTCTCACGCCCAGGCTGTCCCGTGTCTTGTGTCCAGTTCAGCTAATCTTGAGTACGGTGACAGCGGATAATCAGCTAATTCCCTATGCAGGAAGCAATGTCTATAGCTCGATTAACGCAATGGATCTACTCTATTTAGAAGAGTATTGGCTTGAGCTTGCCGTGTTCTCAACTGGAATATTACACCTTCACCTTAGTTTCATCTCTTTAGTAGTTTTATTGAGTCCTGCGGCTTTGATTTCTCTTAACGTTTGAAAAGTTTGGAATGGGAATCACTGGTTCAATCACTCGACCAGTCATAGATAGTTAATCAACCCAACAGCACATATGCCGTTTGCTTGCACATGCCTTGATAAACCAGTATTTAGATGCCTCTGACTTCTCTTTCAACGATCAGCGTTTGCGTGTATTCCAGCATGGATTGCAAACAAGACGGTGCACTTGATGTCTTCACCCCCCCCCCCCCCCCCTCAGTTTTGTCTCAAAATGTCGCCCTATAGGCTAGATTCCTGCCTCTCGGGCGAAGTCAGGGTAGCCCCAAATGACATTTGCTCTGCACGAAAGGTGGGCGAGCTGCTGATACAAACTTTGACCTATTTCAACACTGCTATTTAACACTGTATTTAACACTGTTACTTCCTTCCCAAGCGACACTTTCTGCCGTAAGAGTGCCTTGACCTTTTTTATAACTTCTTAGACTGACAATGAATAATCAATGTGAGGGGGGAAGTCATGCTTCGACGTGCGGTTTTATAGACGAATGGGAGGGACATACGACTTTAGCAGTTAGCGGGATAATACAAACATCATCTCATCTCATCATGCTCCTCCTGTACCTTGCGGTGTCGAGGTGAAGTATAAACATCGTGAGAGTGCCCGCCTATGGGCTTCATGTATCGATATTATCATGGACTCTGTTATTCCCTGCGTCCATCGTTTAGTATTCGGTCTCTTCCTCTGTGTCCCTTTTATTTAGGTCTGCAAGATGTTGACTGCGCCTGGCCCTGCAGCCAGCAGGGTTAGGATCGACTAGCCTCCCCAGGAGGGGTGAAAAGTGAAAATTAGTAGCCTGCCGATGACACAAGTCAACCCCACCTCCACGTGGTGCAGACTGGGAAACCATGACCGCGAGGTCATAGGCTAACGGGGATATGGCTCGCCATAGGGGATGGACTCCCTATGGTCAGATTTTTGTCCTAAACCTGCGACTGGCCTAGCAAGCCGGCAGGGGATCTTCATACTGCTCGTAGAAAAACTAAGAAGATGATAATACAAACGCTAGGAAGAAATTAAAGATAGCACAAATGGAAATGAAAAGGGCCTCACGTTATTCTTAAATAACATAAGTGTTTCCCGATGTTTGGTAGAGAGTGTTTCTTTCAGTTGTCATATATTGTTTAAGAGTAAAAATTGGGGGGTACGGGGTGTCAGGCATTGGTACCACCTTTGGTAAGGATGACTCTCATGTCATTTTCAGGACCCATTCCCCACTGGTCCAAGCCTGACACCCAGCTCACGCCTGGGCTCCTAGTAGCTGTCAGCATGCGACAGCGGCCACCCCCCAGGCAACAGCTGTGAGAGTCTGGCTAAACCAGGCGCGGGTAGCCGATTTGGTGTCAAACCAAGCGGTGAAGTAGGGTATGCCTACCCAGCATATGAAGACAGGATCCGGCAGACTGCGCGGAAGAAATCATTCCTGATTCAACGGGCAAGACGGCGTTTACCTGCAAAGCGATGTGGAACGTAATGAGCACGGCTAGGCACGTAGAGCGCCCTGGTCATCCACTGCACCTGTATTCGTCTCCAGTCGTCTTGACTTGTCCTGCCACTGGATTCAGATGGACTCAGTCGAGAGAGTGAGGTCGACGAATTGCGCAACTCTTCCTCACTTTAATCCAATTCATCGCGCAAGTCATTCTTCATCCAACGTCAACCCCACTGGATGAAATGAATGGTCATCATCATTCTTGATGGACAAACAACAAAGCGTAAAAATTAATTGCAGCGTAAAAATTAATTGTCAGCGTAAAAATTAATTGTTTCTATGTTGTATAAATGTTTTAACTAATTCAGTACCGACACGATATTATATCGCCACATGTGACCTCCTATTTAGGCAGAAGGATGATATATCGCCATGTCAGGGTCATTGTTTTAATTGTTTGGTTTCGTGTTATCTTATACGAACGATTTCAGTGCTCAGTGAATGAACATTTACATTAGAAATACTTGTTAATTTGATTGTGCGCACCTTGTTTCGTCCACACTTGCTTTTTGTTTGGCACTGAATCAGTTACGTGGAGATAACGGAGCTATTTGAAAAGTATAATCTGCACATAATAAAACAAACATTCGGCAAACATAACCCACCATAAATACCGTCTCCGCCGCTGATTTCCGGTTCTTTGTTGTTGAAGAGAACCATCGAGGAACACTTGAGGCCATTCAAATACCAAAAGAGACACATTTGTGGGTGTTGATGGGCACTCACAGGAGCAAAGGAATTAAATAGCGAGACAGACAGACAACGAGAGAAAGAGAGAGAGGGAGAGAGAGAGAGAGAGAGAGAGAGAGAGAGAGAGTATAAAAGGGCTTAAAAGGCAAGGGAATCGACTTCATTGCACCGGGTTTTATCATATATGGCTTGATCTGTTTATGCAGGGCGGCCTGCCGAAAGCGTCGCACAAAGCACGAACTCCGTAGCTCCAGCGACGACCTCAAGGAGTCTCCGAGAAACCTACAGGTGGGAACCGAACCACGTAACCATGAATCGAACCCACAACCTTCAATGTTTAGTTTAGTTTAGTTTAGTCGATGGATCAACATCACGGCACACGGGTGCAACCCATAAGTGCTCCATTCTCCTCCTAACTCAAACCTGAGTCTGGAGAAACTCAGCTCAGTGCACGAACTCCGTAGCACCGGCGAGGATCCTGAAATACTTTGTGTAGATTTTTAACTCGAAATTTTGCCCGGGCAGCGCAGTTAGGCTACTCTTTTTCGATTTCCAACTGCCAAGGGATGTTTTACGTGCGCAACACTACACACGGGCGTCCGATCTCACTACCCAGAGACCAGGGGAAATTTTTATTACTAGGAGTCCACGTGAAAAAATTTCGGTCATCATCGGAGCTTGAACCCGGGACCTCCAGCACTCGAGGCGGACACCATACCTCGAGACCACGCAACCCCTCCACAACCTTCAAAGTGCGAGCATGCGGCATAACACTTCGCCATAGATACTCCAGAGAGAGAAACCGATAGAGAGACAGAGAGAGATACAGAGATAGAGATATAGAGATACAGAGAGAGACAGAGATAGAGAGACAGAGATAGAGAGACAGAGATAGAGAGACAGAGATAGAGAGACAGAGATAGAGAGACAGAGATAGAGAGACAGAGATAGAGATACAGAGATAGAGAGACAGAGATAGAGAGACAGAGATAGAGAGACAGAGATAGAGAGACAGAGATAGAGAGACAGAGATAGAGAGACAGAGATAGAGAGACAGAGATAGAGAGACAGAGATAGAGAGACAGAGATAGAGAGACAGAGATAGAGAGACAGAGATAGAGAGACAGAGATAGAGAGACAGAGATAGAGAGACAGAGATAGAGAGACAGAGATAGAGAGACAGAGAGAGATACAGAGATAGAGATACAGAGATAGAGATACAGAGAGAGACAGAGATAGAGAGACAGAGATAGAGATACAGAGATAGAGAGACAGAGATAGAGAGACAGAGATAGAGAGACAGAGATAGAGAGACAGAGATAGAGAGACAGAGATAGAGAGACAGAGATAGAGAGACAGAGAGAGATACAGAGATAGAGATACAGAGATAGAGATACAGAGAGAGACAGAGATAGAGAGACAGAGATAGAGAGACAGAGATAGAGATACAGAGATAGAGAGACAGAGATAGAGAGACAGAGATAGAGAGACAGAGATAGAGATACAGAGATAGAGAGACAGAGATAGAGAGACAGAGATAGAGACAGAGATAGAGAGACAGAGATAGAGAGACAGAGATAGAGAGACAGAGATAGAGATACAGAGATAGAGAGACAGAGATAGAGAGACAGAGATAGAGAGACAGAGATAGAGAGATAGAGATAGAGATACAGAGATAGAGAGACAGAGATAGAGAGACAGAGATAGAGAGACAGAGATAGAGATACAGAGATAGAGATACAGAGATAGAGATACAGAGATAGAGACAGAGATAGAGAGACAGAGATAGAGAGACAGAGATAGAGAGACAGAGAGACAGAGAGAGGAAGAGAGAGACAGGGAGAGACATAGAGAGAGACAGAGAGACAGAGAGAGGAAGAGAGAGACAGAGATAGAGAGAGACACGAAGAGAGAGAGAGACAGAGATAGAGAGAGACAGAGACAGACAGAGAGAGACAGAAAGAGATAGAGAGACGGATATAGACAAAGAGAGGGACAGAGAGAGACAGAGATAGATAGAGAGAGACAGGGAGAGACAGAGACAGAGAGAGACAGGGAGAAACAGAGTGAGACAGACAGACATAGATAGAGAGAGACAGAGAGAGATAGAGAGAGACAGAGAGAGATGGAACGAGAGACAGAGAGCGACAGAGATAGACACAGAGAGACAGAGAGACACAGACAGCGAGACAGAGAGAATGAGAGAGAGAGACACAAAGAGACACAGTGACACGGAGAGAAAGACAGAGAGAGACACAGAGAGACAGACAGACAGACAGACAGACAGACAGACAGACAGACAGAGAAGCTCGTTAGCTTAACGAATGTTGTCATTAACCGTGCCTATCACCCACCTATATACACAATAATAAAATATGGACACAACTAGTGCCCATCCATGTTTAAAGTCCTATAGGTCTCAGACACAGCTACCCGAGCGTTGGTCAGTTAAACACATAAACACATTGGACCGTGATAAAAACTTTCAAAAGTGTGTCTCAACGTAGTTGTCGAGTGAAAAATTACCTAAAGTGTTGCGGCACAATTGATGACATCACAAATACTAGGTCAAACGGAGGCGTGGATAGTGCTGGATTTCAGTTCGCCTTGTAATAAGGCATAGACAGAATATTAACAATTTATAACAAACAGCAACAATGCGATATTACGGTGAGGAATATGGTAGCAGCACATAACAAGAGGACTATTAGATGAGGCCCTCGCCATAACAATCGTATTCGCAGAGTTGTATTTTCGTTCTGCACCACTAGTTACGGCGGGGCAGGGCGTGGTAATGTTGTATCAAGTTAAACTATGCGGGATTTTTCGAATGGGATGGTTCGATGACGCGTTTTAAAAAATATGCTAGTTATAATGTGGTTACAAGTAAAGACATCACGAATTACCATAATGCAACACTAAATAGCGAGAACATTCATTACCATATATTACAAGCTCAGGGGGGAGGAGACCACTCATATATTATACACTAAGTAGCATTTAAGAAAATGAAGAGTATCTTATGCAATAAGCCATTCATTCATTCATTCGCGGAGAGGAGCGGCTGGCCGAGTGGCTAGAACGCCGGACTCTCATTCGGGAGACTCGAATTCGATCCCTCCGTAAGGTGTGGGATTTTTTTCTGTCGGTGGCAAGAAGAAAATTTTAACCTGCACAGTTCGCGGCGACTGCACTAGCCAGGCGGCCTTAATTTCTCAGGCTCAAAGACCCCTCTTGCCATATACCGCAAGGTACTATATTGGCAGTAAATGACAGTTTTATTCATTCATTCATTCATTCATTCATTCAGTCATTCATTCAGTAGCGTGTCCTTTGCTGAACCTCGCTCTCCTAACAACCTTCCGGAAAACCTCTCGATCATAAGCAGAATGTCCCGAGTCCGATATACCCATCTGGAGATCATCCGCCACATCCTGCACCCATCTTTTCTTTGGCCTTCCTGTCTTCCCAGGCATATACCCCTTCATTATTGTTCTCTCCACAATTTCGTGACGTTTCAAGTGGCCAAAATATTTCAGTTTTCTTTGTTTTATTGTCTTCGATAGACAACTTTCTTCAATATTCAGCTCTTGAAGTATGGATGCATTTGTTCTTTTCTTTATCCAAGATATTCTTAGAACTCGTTATAACAATTATATTCAAAGGCATTTATGCGCTGTTCAGTTTGTTTAGTAAGTGTCTAGGTCTCACAGGCGTATGTTGCAATGGGAAAGATGCATGTTCTCAAAAATCTACTTTTTGTAGTTATATCAGTCCCTCTCCACAATTTATTCAGTTGTTTTAGTCTTTGAAGAGCAATAGACATTCGTCTTTTAACTACTTTCATTGTGTCACCATTTTCGGTAATCAATGACCCAAGATATTCGAAATTTTCCACCACCTCCAATGTTTCCTCATTAACATATATTTCTTTCGCCATAGTTGTTTTATCTGTATGCATTATCTTTTCTTTTGCTATGTTAAGTGACCATCGTTGAATGTAAGATACAGAGTGCTAAAATGCTAAATGGAACCAATTTTGCTGTATGAAAGTGAATCTTGGAATGTAAATGAACAATTTAGGAAGAAATTGGAAGCAACAGAGATGTGGTTCCTGAGACGAATGCTCAAATTCCTTAGAATGCCAGAGTAACTAACAACGATTGCCTGAAAGAGGCTAATGAAGCTAGAACATTATATACAACAATAAGAAAGAGACAAACAGCTTTCTTTTGTCATTTGATAAGAAGAGAGGCATTGGAGAACATCGTAACAACTGGAAAGATAAAGGGAAAGAGAGGCAGAGGCAGACTTTAGAGAAATTATGTTGGATGGATTGAGACGGTGGCATGGAGAATTATCATCAGCAGAGTTGATCCAGAACACCAAAGACCGAGATTTGTGGAGAGCCATGAACGCCTACGCTAGCTGTCAGGTCACTTGATGATGATGATGAAGTAGGGAGAACACTAACTATCACAAATTACTTACTGATCGGGGGGGGGGGGGGGGGCTAACTACCACATATATCTCGCTAAATTGGGAGAAGGCTAACTACCACATATGACTCCCTTAATGTGGATAAGGCTAGCTACCACATACGACTCGCTAAATCGGGAGAAGGCTAACTACCACATATTACTCGCTAAATTGGGAGAAGGCTAACTACCACATATGACTCCCTTAATGTGGATAAGGCTAGCTACCACATATGACTCGCTCAATATGGAGAATGCTAACTACCACATATAACTCGCTAAATAGGGAGAAAGCTAACTACCACATATAACTCGCTATATAGGGAGAAAGCTAACTACCACATATTAAACACCAAGTAAGGAGAACATTCACTTTCATCTCTAAATATTCCGCTAAAATACACCGTGTTGTGAAAAAACTATCGAATATAGTGATCAGCAGAATACTGTGTTTGTAGATCAGGAAAAGGCTTTCGATAGAGTAGACAGATACAAATTATGGACCATCCTTGAAGACTATGGGATACAAGGCAATTGCTAGAAAACATCATAGCCATGTACCACTCCAGCCGAAGTGCAGCAAGAACACAAGAAGGTATATCAGATATGTGCTCTCTCCTTTGCTATTTAATATCTACATGGACAGAATATCCAAAGAAGCAAGACTTGACAGAACAGATTCAGAAAATTTAGATCTCTTTACTCCAGATGAAACAACTTACCCACAGGAAATACATGAACTTCTATTTGCAGACGATCAGTGCCTGTTTTACAGCGATGAGGGTAGACTATAAAATCATATTACTAATCTGAGTTCAACCTGCAGCAGATACAATATGAGCATAAACACAGCCAAAAATTAAGTAATGCAAGTTAGCAGATCGCCGGACCCACTAAGTATACAGATAAATAGCACAACTCTGAAACAAGTTAACGAATTCAAATATCTTGGAAGTATGATCACAGAAGATGGCAGATTGGACAGAGAAATCGAAATCATATGTCAAAAAGCTAGTGCACTTACATATCAACTATCACCCTTACTGAAACATTCAAATATACCCATGTCCGCAAAACGACAGATAATAAACAGCATAGTCACACCAACCCTAAGCTACCAATCTCAAACTTGGACTTTATCCAAATCACACATTCGCAAAATTAACACCTGCGATTTGAGATGCCTGAGAAGAGATGCCAACTTAACAATCCGAGACCGAGTAAGAAATGCTGTTATCAGACAGACTGTGGGATCAACACCTTGTGCCACATTTATTGAAAGACAGAAGATCAAGTGGTTTGGCCTTGTCGTTAGAATGCAACACCAACAACTACCATCACTGGCCTTACATCAAAGATCATCTGCGACGAGACCAAGAGGACGTCCAAGAAGAAAATGGATTGAGGACATCAAAAACATCCTACAATCACACGGAATGACACTATCCTGTGCCGCCAACCGGGCGCTGAAGCGCAAATTTTTCCTCTCCACGACGCTTGACGGCAGAAATGGCAGATCATAATGATGATGACTTAACATTACACATACCTTTTATTCCGTGTAGCCTGGGTCTATTTATCCTTTCTATGGGCGGGGGTTTTCCACAGCAGTAAATGATGCATGTGTATGAAAACAAGTTTCACTGCTGTAAATATTTCCGATTTCGTATCGTTATTTTATCTGTACACCAGCATGCGGAATCTTGTTTCCATTTATCTATAAATAGTGCCACAGCGGCAAAAGAGTTTCATTGGAGCATATTATCTAAATACCATGTTTGAATTTATGTCTTCAATAGAGCACTTTATCTATTGGATTACGGTCAGCGTGACTGAAATGTTAAAAGGGCTTAAACTTTCTCTTCTGACAGTGGCGTAGTATGCTCCTTTCATACGCCTGTTAGTTGAACTTAAATGTTGACTTTGAGTTCAGAAAGCATTGGCAAACTACTGAAGGTAAAATTTCCCAGTAAATCACAAATAGCCAAAGGTGCTGGGGGTGATGGCAAAGTCCTGAAGGTATATGCAATTTTTATTAGAAAGTCCGTGGATAGTCAAAGACTAGGGAAAGAAATTCTAACAATACTTTTCGAAATGTAATGCTTGACGAAACAGTGGAACATAGCGACTTTGAGGCTATCGTTGAGAATGATTATCTGTAGGTGTCTTTTATGAATGACCAGGGGCTCATCAAAAGCTGTCAAGTGCAATCAGAGAAAGAGTGTTGGGCTGATGTATAGGAACTATGCTGTTAGTTCAGTGTGAAATGTGAACAATGAGCAGACAAGCTGAAAAACATCTAATGGCAGTGGAAATATAGTTTATAAGAAAATTGCAAAGAATGTCATGGACGGGTAGATAAATGAATACGACCGTTTTTGAAGAAACAAATGACAACCGTGAATGTATTAGAGAAATTAGACGTGGACAGTAAAGATTTTTGTCACGTCATGAGGACAAATAAACTAGAGAACTTCGTGGCAGCTTGTTTCAGAAAAAAGAGCAATACGGAAGACAAAGATGGAAGGCTTGTCCACATGTCATCTGGG
Organism: Cepaea nemoralis; assembly: GCA_014155875.1. Classification (NCBI taxonomy): domain Eukaryota; kingdom Metazoa; phylum Mollusca; class Gastropoda; order Stylommatophora; family Helicidae; genus Cepaea; species Cepaea nemoralis. Next base: position 13,273 of record JACEFZ010009042.1, on the reverse strand, counting down.
ACAAGATCACAGAGTTAATCCACGACTCTGATGATCGTATGAGATGGTGTGCCATGACCGCCAAAGCTGATAGGCGTGGCACATGATAATGATGCCGAGGGGCTCAACTTTAAGAACAAGCCCTAAAGTAATGTTTTCATATGTTAACTGTAGGAGAATCTTCACTTACATATAACTACAGATGGCAATTGTTGCGCTAATCTTTTATTCATAAGGCTACCTAATTAGCCAACTACGTTGAGCCTCTCTCTGACTGTGCCAATTAGTGCTTTCCCGTGTGGCCAAATGTATTTCACAGCGACAAAGTTCAGGTTGTAAGAAAATGTGCAATACACCCAGCACCGATTATGTACCGAGTGTCTTGTTGGCATTCAGCAATTAAGTTGTATGCAGCATACTTTTCTGTTTCAGTCTAGTTTACGGTAATAACTGGGCTAAAATGTTTTGCATATCCTTTACAGGACATCGCTGTCAACATCAGCATCTTTCAGCTGATTGTTGATTTCTTGGCAAGATTACGCTCAGTAGTTTGCAATTGCTTTCTGAGCGACCGGCCCCATACTCTTATAAGTCATCGGCGCGACTCGACCCATTCCAATTCTCGTGTGCTCACGTCAACCACGAGAGTATTCGGGGTTACGGAGAAAGCTGCTAACTCATCGACCAGGGAGACGGGCAATAATTGGGCTACAATGAGTTAATTGTCAGACAGAAGTTGGTTTGGTCAGACGTGTCGAACACACAGGCAGTGTAAATAATAACTGGTGTAGAGAATGCCTTCGCTGTGGAAAAGGGGCTGCGAACGCAATTTCAATCCCGCATGCCGCGTTTGAAAAACAGCTGAGGGCGATTTGGAAGCAGACTGCCTTGCATTGGGGTTCATACAATGGCATGAGTGCTGGTCGTTCAGAAAGCCATGGCAAACTACTGAACGTAAACTTGCCATGAAATCAGAGACATTTTAAAATGCTGGGGTTGACTGCGACGTCCTGTAAAGGATATGCAACTAACTTTTTTTTTTAAATAGAGAATGCTGCACAATGGTGTGACGGGTATGAAGTCACGCTGACAATGGCAGGCGAGTGAGAATTCGATGTCAGCGTGCGCCATTCACTACGGGAGGGAAAGGCTGGTCAACTACCCATCCGTGCACTCAGGCCTAAAGAATGTGATGGAGAAAAACAGGGAATGAAGAGAGAGTTGATGAAAGAAATAAAGAGGAGGCAAGTGAAATATTTCGGCCACTTCCTGCTGGGGGACTAAAACAAATAGTGCGTTGGAGAGTCGCGGTGGTGTAGTGGCTAGTACACTGGCCTGCCGGTCCGGTTGTCATGTGTTCGAAGCCCCATCAAGTCAGGGACTTTTAGTTCAACTTGGCCTGGGCTCCCACGTCGATCCAGCCTAACATTGGTGCCGGGAGGTGTTCTGGGAAGCAAATCGGCCGGCATAATAATGACCGCATCAGCCACCTGGTGGCGGATGGTCCATAAAAAGATAGGGTTAGCGCCATATACCCAATACTCCTACAGGCGTAGAAAGCAATCCGTTTGACTGACAAGTGAGTAGAGGGCCTTTGTTAAGAAACTGCGAGCTACTAAAAGTCGGGTATGTTATATGAAGTGTCACGCTGACCCCATCAACAAGTATCATGACAGTGTCGTTATCCAGGCATCGGGACTATGACAGTGTGGTTATCCAGGCATCGGGACTATGACAGTGTGGTTATCCAGGCATCGGGACTATGACAGTGTCGTTATCCAGGCATCGGGACTATGACAGTGTCGTTATCCAGGCATCGGGACTATGACAGTGTGGTTATCCAGGCATCGGGACTATGACAGTGTCGTTATCCAGGCATCGGGACTATGACAGTGTCGTTATCCAGGCATCGGGACTATGACAGTGTCGTTATCCAGGCATCGGGACTATGACAGTGTCGTTATCCAGGCATTGTAAACACGTCCAGCCAGGAAGCTGTATGTAAATTATGGTGGCAAGTCAACGGCAATAAATATACACGTTTGGTTCTGATTTTGGTTAAAGATCACTATCATTGCACCCGGATATGTCCATTAGTGTACCGTTCTCATCCCATAGATTACACAAGGGGTTTAACAGAACAGTGCACGAACTCCACAGCGAGGCTCCAGGGTTGTGTATACCAGAATCACACATTGTGTACATCATATTTTCGTGGAAAGATATTCGACTTTTGACATGATGCCAAAGCAGCGACTTATTTGGCCTGCTCCTTTCGATGTCCAACAGTTCAGGGATTTGTAACGTGCACACCGTGTACACAGATTCTCCAAGTTTTTTTTAAATTTTTATTTTCGGCCTTGTACGAGAAGACTAGATGTCCGTTCACTACCGGAGAATCAGGGTGAAGTGTGTAATCCTTTTCTTATGTTACAAAAACAGTTAACACCGTGATACAAACGAGGCATGTTCGACCCAGTGACAGCCGTCGCAAACGCTGAGCAAAGCTGCCTCTGCGTATACGTACAGTGAGGCAGCTGGGTGTGGATGATGGTGAAAGGCTGTCAGGCAGCAATAAACGTACCCTGAAGTGATGAAACTGGGTGTGGATGATAGTGAAAGGCTATCAGGCAGCAATAAATATACCCTGAAGTGATGAAACTGGGTGTGGATGATAGTGAAAGGTTATCAGGTAGCAATAAACATACTCTGACGTTATGAAACTTGGTGTGGGTACAGGAGAAAGGCTATCAGGCTGCAATAAATATACCCTGAAAAGATGAAACTGGGTGTGGGTACAGGAGAAAGGCTATAAGGCAGCAATAAACATACCCTGAAGTTGAAATGCCTGGACTTAACATCAATGGAAGAATCATAAACAATCTTAGGTATGCTGACGATACCGTGTTACTAGCAGAAAGTGAGCAAGAGTTGCAAGACCTAGTGGAACAAGTAAACAGGCATAATGTAGAATGTGGCTTAGATATTAACATCCAAAAAACTAAAACTATGATAATTAGCAGTGAAAAGGAAAGGTCATCAATGAACATCACAGTAAACAGGGAGATACTAGAACAAGTAACAAGTTTCTCCTATCTTGGACATATAATAACAGATGATGGCAGAAATAAAATAGAAATAAAAAAGAGAATAGGAATGGCCAAAAATGCTTTCAACGGCATGAAATCAGTATTAACATCTAGAGATATTAATAACGCATTACAAATTGTCAAATACCACGTATATTCGACGCTACTGTATGACGGAAAGGCCTGGACATTGAACAAGCAACTAGAAAGTCGAATAGATGCCTGGAGATGTGAATATACAGACGAATATGTCGTATTTTATGGGAACAAAAACAATCAAATGCAGAGGTTCTAGAAAAACTGGCAATGAAGAGAGAGTTGATGAAAGAAATAAAGAGGAGGCAAGTGAAATATTTCAACCACGTTAAAAGACATGATACTCTTATAAAAACCATACTGGTAGGCAAGGTAGAGGGCAAGCGAGCAAGAGGTAAACAATGATACAAGTGGGAAGATAACATCAAGAGATGGACGAACATCAATCTGACAGAATGTATAGTCAAGGCGAGAGACAGACGGAGTTGGAGATCCATTGCAGCCAACCTTCATTGTGGAGACGACACCTGATTGATTGATTGATTGATTGATTGATTGATTGAAGTGATTAAATTGAGTGTGCATACGGGTTAAAGTGAGGAGACAATGTTGATACGGGTAATAAGCTATCAGACAGCAATAAACAAATCTATACTCTTCAATGGGACGCAGAGGTGTTTCCAAGGCACCAGGACTGGGTTCTATACTGGCCAAGACCTATTGACGCGTCCTCGCCGAGGAACCACCAGTCTGCTCACCAATAAGCCAGACATGGGACAACGGATACTCACGCAAACCTCAGTCCGGTATGACATCACACTGATGTTGGACAACAGGATGCCTTCATCCGACATACAGGACTTCACGCTGGAGTTCACAGCCAGCGAACGCAGGCAAGCAAGCATACTCTTCAATACCTAGGTGGTCATACGTCGAACACTTGTTCCTGCAGCAAGGCGCTGTTATCATTTGACTATAGCTTTAAATACAGTCTCCTGTAGTCCCTACTTCTTTGTTCTATTTGTATGCGTGCCAAACAATACGGCCTACGGTTTTCAGTTCACGAGTCCAATTTTCACGGAGACTCCTGGGGGTCGTCGCTGGAGCTACGGAGTTAGTGCTTTGTGAGACAAATTCGGCAAGCCATCCTGCGGAAAGAGACCGAGCCATATGGGATCAAACCCGGTGCAATGAATGCAATCACCTTGCCGTTTGAACCTGTACTTTTAATTAACTATCTTGGCGGCCTCAACGGGTTGCCCAACTGATACAACTCTTCAATGTTGACCACTCCACAACTGATGGCACTAACAACCGAGGACTGCTGGTGTTTAATGCTGTACTCTGTACTAGATGGACAGGCGGTGTGGCGAAGGGGTTACAAGTGCGATACCGCATTATAAACACAGCTGCCGGAGATTTGGAAGCAAACCGCCTTGCGTTGGTTTCCATACAAAGGTCTGAGTGCCAGTCTTTCAGAAAGCAATGGCAAACTACTGAAGGTAAACTTGCCAAAAAAATCACAAACAGTCAAAACACGCCGGGTTGACTGCCACGTCCTGTAAAGGATATGCAACTAAATTATATGGAAGGGCCCATTAGAGGATGGCTACTACCTTCTCCGTGAATGAAGGTTTTCTGCTTGTGTTAACAGTAAATAGTAGATAGTAAGTCTGCTCCGTGGCGAAGAATGTTACGGACGAGGTTCGTGATCCCGCATACCCGCGTTCGAAACTACTGAACGTAAACTTGGCAAGAGGTCACAGCAGTAAAAAATGCTGGTGTTGACTGCAACGTTCTGTAAAGGATATGCAACTAACTTTTTAGAATACAGAAATCTTCGCATTGCGATGGAATTCCCCTGTGGTATAAACTTCAGTGAACTAAACCAGTAAACCGAGTTCACACATGTGTGTTTATGCGTGTGATGTGTTAGAACATATTAGAACTTTCTTACTTGCGCTTTCAAAAAAATCAATACCTATTCTTTCCATCGTCCCGAATATACTGTTTCTATATAGACATTTCTGACGACAACAAAACAGTATATAAACATACAGAGGTACTTACCGAAGCACACTACAAAGTCCCGGCAAGGAAATCCACTCGTACTTTTTCGACAGACAGCAAGCACACTTGGCCTCATTTCTGCCACGGCCCAGGTCACTTGTCTTTTGACACAAAGCACGTGTTCACGCGGTGCGACGCAACACACAAACTTCGCGCCGCGCCTTTTTGTGAACAATCACTACGTACAAAACAGCTCACGTATTTACGCTAGGTACGAAAGCTCTCAGTTTGACTTGCCTTAATGTTGCAATTATTTCCGCTGAGCAAAAACATGACGCCTTTATTTTTTTCTCGGCGACTAGAAATTGTCGTTTTGATATATACAAATTATCAAAATCCGTGGTAAAAGGTGGAAATCAATCAATCAATCATGTGCCATACCGGAAAGCGTGGCCGGTCATGACTCGCCATTTCACTCGATCACCAAAGTCCTGGATCAGCTCAGTGTTCCTGTCTTGACCATACCATGTGGCCAAGCCATCCAGGTATTTACTTCTCGGTCTTCCCCTTGGTCTGTTCCCTTCGATCTTGCCAGTTGTCACTAAGTTCTCCAGTCCATTTCTTCTCATAACATGTCCAAACAATTTTGACTGTCAACGTCTAATTTCTCTAATCAATTTACGATTTTCATTTGTCTCCTGTTTTCTGTCTGGCCATGGTATTCTTTGCATTTTCCTCAGAAACCACATTTCTGCAGCCATCAGATGTTTTTCAGCTTGACTGCTCATTGTCCAAGTTTCACATCCATACAAAAGAACAGGCTCTATGTAGCACCTCAACACTCTTTTTCTCGTTTCAGTTGACATCTTTTTATTGGTCAGTATGTTTTTCATCTTGCTAAAGGCTAATTTTGCCATGTAGATTCTTGTTCTAATCTCTTCAAGTCATCTCCCATCAGATGTTATGACTGTTCCGAGATAATTGTACCGATTAACTTGTTGAAGAATATTCCCATTTACTTGTATTTGTGGTCTTTCATTCTTCCTAGTGACTACTATAATGTGTCTTTTTACAATTTAATTCTAACCCTAGTTGTTCACTGTGTGCAAAAACCGCATCTACTAATTGTTGCAGATCCTGTTCATTGTCTGCAATCAATACTGTATCATCTGCATATCCAATGTTATTGATGTTTCGTCCTCCAAGGGTGATTCCATTTATATCTTCTACATTTCTGGAAATATTTTTACTGTATAGGGAAAAAAGATCTGGAGATATTACACACCCCTGAATAACCCTTCTCTTAATAGGTTGATATTATCCCACTTCATTATCAATCCTTATGGCAGCTTGTTGTTTCCAATATATGTTTTTATAAGTCTAATGTCTTTCCCATCAATTTGTAGATCTGCAAGCATATCTACCATGTTGGTATGTTCTACTCTATCGAAAGCCTTTGTGTTGTCAATAAAGCAAAGGTGTATATCTTTGTTTACTTCTAAGGGAACGTTCAATAACTGAACGCAGCATATACACAGCATTTACTGTACCCTTTCCTTCTACAAACCCACCTTGTTCTTCCCCTATTTCAGGTTGTATTTTCTTCCTCACTCTTTGCATGATAATTCGTAGCAAAATCTTTGTTATGTGACCCATTATACTAATTGTTCTATGGTGATCACATTCCAAGGCTCCTGACTTCTTTGGGATTGCAATAAGTTCAGAATTACATAATTCAGAAAGTATATCTTCGATATCATATAATGTGTTCAGCTGTCTGGTGACTTGATCTATTCCATATTCTTCTAAAGCTTTAATCATTTCTGTTGTGATGTTATCTGAACTGGGGGTCTTGCCAGCTTTCATATGTTTAAGAACATTTCGAACCTCCATCTTCACAATTGACGGTCCTTCATTATGAAATCGAATATCATACTGTTCCTCTCTGTTATCATCATAAAGGTTTTTCACATAGTCTGACCATGCATGTAGAATCTGATCTTTTTTCTATTATGATTTTGCCATCACTAGTTTTTAGACAGCCTGGGAAAGTGTGAGAGATAAATTGAGTAATCTGTTATCGGAAATTCCATGCCTAGGAAATTATGAAAACGATAATTAATTCATCGATGGATGGAAAAACACGCAAAGTTAATGGGCAAGCGAAAGAAAGATGTATTTATGTATGCATGTGTTTATTTATTTGTTTATTTATTCTTATTTTTATTAAGACTATTTTTGCTTTTATCATTATATTATTGTTGTTGATATTATTATTGCTTGCGGTGTCATTTAATTTTTTTTTAAATTCTTAGTCAGTTTGTTTCTTTTCCGAAATCTACTTCTCTTCGTCGTTCCTTTTTCCAGGGAAATGCCTCACAGTGATTTATGCACATATAGTCTGTCCAGAAATGAATTCACGATCAATTATTTTGAAAACTGTCTGTTGCATTGTTATGAAATTTTTCCTTCGTCTTATATTTACCCCCACCCAAGGATGGATAGTCTTTGATAAGTCCAAAAGCAACTTAAATCATCGAAAGCGGCGAAATTTCATTGATGTTTTCGCGAAAATATAGTGAATTCACACTAACAAACTAGTCTTACAGTAAAGCACGTCATTTCGGATAACGACACAAGTACAAGGCGTAGCCAGATTCGTTTGGGAGTGGGTGCAATAAACAAAAAGTAGCTTAAAAGTCGACAGGGTCGATTGCATTGCACCGGGTTTTTATCCCATATGGCTCAGTCTCTTTCCGCAGCGTGGAAAGCGTCACACAAAGCACGAACTCCGTAGCTCCAGCGACGACCCTCGGGAGTCTCCGAAAAAATGCACTCGTGAAATGAAGGAATCGAACATACAACCATCGGAGCCCGAGTCAGACGGCTTGACCACTTCACCGCAGAGACTCCCGAGAGGGATGCAATGTGTAATATTAGTAAAGACAGAGAATTTACAGAGGCATGGGGTAAATAATGTGTTAATTGGCAGGAAAGTATAAGGAATATATTTCTTACCTTATTTGTAATTTTCTTCTTGTTTCTTCAGCTGCTGGTTAATAATGTGTACACAAGTGTTCATGTTACTAGGATTCATTTAGCTTTTTATATTGAGTTCGTGAAAGCTTCCAAATAGCTGTGCGTTAATGTGCCTATGGCGTGACCAGAAATGATACCGCAATTTCGTCATCATGTGTCCATTTTTAAGGATCTGTTCAGCTGTCTGTGTAGTTTGTTCACACGTACACATGTGTGACAGATCAGCTTTGAGTCTTCGTGAAAGATTGTCTACTCTGCTGTTTACTGTTCAGAGACGGAACATGATTACATGTTTTGCACTATGAATATAGTTGTCAGTGTCTCTGTAGTGGGCTTTCTTCTTAACGACCAAGATTCTGGTCCTCTTTTCATTGAAGTTTATAGATTGATTCGTATGCACATGTGTTGTCCTCTAATTTGACAACGTGTTTGCTGTCACGTTTCTTGTTATGCCACAATATGTCAGTTCCCACCGCAATATTACTCTATTGTTTGTATGCAATGCGTTTAGTGTTGTTGTTTTTTTTTCAGTGCCAGTTGTTTGTCACCGCTGAGGGCTTGCGGAATTGAAAATTTCATCACTGTGGAATACAAACTGTTGCCATTGACATTGTGCTGATGCTGTAATGTTTAAGGCCTGCAATTCGTCTGAATGGTTGGAGCAAAATATTCCAGTAAGTGTGAACGCGGATTAAGGTCTGCGATCGAGTGACATTATTCACCAATATGTTTATAAGAGACAATGTTCACCGATATGTTTACAAGTGACAATGTTCACCGATATGTTTACAAGTGACAATGTTCACCGATATGTTTACAAGTGACAATGTTCACCGATATGTTTATAAGAGACAATGTTCACCAATATGTTTACAAGTGACAATGTTCACCGATATGTTTACGAGTGAGAATGTTCACTAATATGTATACGAATGGCATTATTCACCGATATGTTTACAAGTGGCAATATTCACCGTTATATATACAAGTGACAATGTTCACCGATATGTATACGAGTGACAATGTTCACCGATATGTTTACGAGTGATAATGTTCTCTAATATGTATACGAGTGACAACATTCACCAATATGTTTATAAGTGACAATGTTCACCGATATGTATACGAGTGACATTATTCACCAATATGTTTACAAGTGACAATGTTCATCGATATGTATACAAATGACATTATTCACCGATATGTTTACAAGTGACAATGTTCACCGATATGTATACAAGTGACATTATTCACCGATATGTTTACAAGTGACAATGTTCACCGATATGTATACGAGTGACAATATTCACAGATATGTATACAAGTGACAATGTTCACCGATATGTATACGAGTGGCAATATTCACAGATATGTATACAAGTGACAATGTTCACCGATATGTATACGAGTGACAATGTTCACCGATATGTATACGAGTGACATTATTCACCAATATGTTTATAAGAGACAATGTTCACCAATATGTTTATAAGAGACAATGTTTACCGATATGTTTATAAGAGACAATGTTCACCGATATGTTTATAAGAGACGATGTTCACCGATATGTTTATAAGAGACAATGTTCACCAATATGTTTATAAGAGACAATGTTCACCAATATGTTTATAAGAGACAATGTTCACCGATATGTTTATAAGAGACAGTGTTCACCGATATGTTTATAAGAGACATTGTTCACCAATATGTTTATAAGAGACAATGTTCACCAATATGTTTATAAGAGACAATGTTCACCAATATGTTTATAAGAGACAATGTTCACCGATGTGTTTATAAGAGACAATGTTCACCAATATGTTTATAAGAGACAATGTTCACCGATATGTTTACGAGTGACAATGTTCACCGATATGTTTACAAGTGAGAATGTTGTAACCTGCCCATTAAGCAATGTCATAATGAATCACACTACTATTCTATTAATGCTCCTCCAAAATTGTTGCTGTCTGCCTCTTTCTTGATGGCTATTGCCTCTTTATAGATGATCATTACCACTTTCTAGATGATCATTGTCACTTTCTATATGATCATTGTCACTTTCTAGATGATAATTGCCTCATTCAAGATTACCATTGCCACATTCTAGATCAGTGGTTCTCAACCTATTTTGGCCCATGCCCCTCTTTACCATATGTTCAGAACGTCATTCCCCCCCCCCCCCTTTCGAATTTCCTCCCTATAAATTACCCTCTACCCTTACACAGTATACATAAAAATGGAAGCTAAATTTAATAACACATACTAGATCAAGTCTAGACATCTACATAAAACATAGATTTGCGGATCTACTTACGTTATAAAACAAATTTCATTAGGGCGAGAAGTACAGAATCGTAAAATTTAGAGGGAAAAACAATATCAAGTAACTGGTTCTTGTATTAATGCGATCTTGAAATAATTTTAATTCCCCCCTGGAAACCCTAAAATTCCCCCCTGAGGAGGGGAGAGGAGGGAATTCCCCACCGATTGAGAACCACTGTTCTAGATGATCATTACCACTGTCTAGATGATCATTATCACTTTCTACATGATCACTGCCTCTTTGAAAATTACCATTGCCATTTTCGAGATGATCATTACCACTTTCCAGATGATCATTTCCTCTTTCTATTTGATCATTTCCACAAGTCATTGCCACCTTCTAGATGATTATTGCCACTTTCTAGGTGATCATTGCCTCTTTCTATTTGATCATTTCCACAAATCATTGCCACCTTCTAGACGATCATTGTCACTTTCTACATGTTCATTCTCACTTTCTAGATGACCATTGTCACTTTCTAAATGATCATTACCACTTTCTAGATGACCATTGTCACTTTCTAGATGACCATTGTCACTTTCTAGATGACCATTGTCACTTTCTAAATGATCATTACCACTTTCTAGATTACCATTGTCACTTTCTAGATGACCATTGTCACTTTCTAGATGACCATTGTCACTTTCTAGATGACCATTGTCACTTTCTAAATGATCATTACCTCTTTCTAGATTACCATTGCCACTTTCTAGATGACCATTGTCACTTTCTAGATGACCATTGTCACTTTCTAGATGACCATTGTCACTTTCTAAATGATCATTACCACTTTCTAGATGACCATTGTCACTTTCTAGATGACCATTGTCACTTTCTAGATGACCATTGTCACTTTCTAAATGATCATTACCACTTTCTAGATTACCATTGTCACTTTCTAGATGACCATTGTCACTTTCTAGATGACCATTGTCACTTTCTAGATGACCATTGTCACTTTCTAAATGATCATTACCACTTTATAGATTACCATTGCCACTTTCTAGATGACCATTGTCACTTTCTAGATGACCATTGTCACTTTCTAGATGACCATTGTCACTTTCTAGATTACCATTGCCACTTTCTAGATGATCATTGCCTCTTTCTATTTGATTATTTCCACAAATCATTGCCACCTTCTAGACGATCATTGTCACTTTCTAGATGTTCATTCTCACTTTCTAGATGACCATTGTCACTTTCTAAATGATCATTACCACTTTCTAGATGACCATTGTCACTTTCTAAATGATCATTACCACTTTCTAGATGACCATTGTCACTTTCTAAATGATCATTACCACTTTCTAGATGACCATTGTCACTTTCTAAATGATCATTACCACTTTCTAGATTACCATTGTCACTTTCTAGATGACCATTGTCACTTTCTAGATGACCATTGTCACTTTCTAGATGACCATTGTCACTTTCTAGATGACCATTGTCACTTTCTAGATGACCATTGTCACTTTCTATATGACCATTGTCACTTTCTAGATGATCGTTGCCTCTTTCTATTTGATCATTTCCACAAGTCATTGCCACTTTCTAGATGACCATTGTCACTCTAGATCACATGTGTCAAACTCAGGGCCCGCGGGCCACACCAGGCCCGACGTACAATCATATCAGGCCTGAGAGGTCTCAACCGACGGACAAGAAAATTCACCCCGAGAGAGAATTTTAGGCAACAATATTTTTAATGGCCACAATATAAAGTGCAAATCAAATTCCCTAATTAGCAGCCTTGCTGAATAAAGGCTACCAGAGAGCGTTCTCGCTTCGATCAGAATAAGCGAAATAAAAGTTGTGTAGTAAAAGGATGTTTGTCGTTATAGTGATCTAGCAACGTTCAGTTGCTCTTTTCGATTGGCGCATAAGAAATGAAAGTAGTGTAGTGCCCGGATATTGCACAGGGCACTGGCGTCAACCAATTACGGGTCATGCTTGATACGTGCCGTTTTAGATCGCAAGATGTGGAGACACATGACCGCCCACGCCAGTCGGCAAGGCATGTGATGATGATGACTAGTTTTGAAGCTGGAAACGTTCGTGAAGACAAACTTGAAGCTTCAGCTAAATATAATCTCAATGACTGGCACCATATACCCCATAAGTCTAAAGACTAGAAACGAGTCTTTTAGTTTATTTTTACACCGAATCACGGATAACAAAAACTTACAGACTACACAGTAAAGTATATAGAATAGTATCTTTGCTAGTGACAAAGACACATTACTATCTTTGCTAGTGATACAGTGTGTCAGTTCTTAGTCAGATATGACTGAGCTACCTTATGCCAGTAGACGGTACTACCTGCTTTCTGTTAGCGCCGAATGTTGGGCGGCGATCACCAAACCCGACACCACACAATGTGTCAACGGCTTCGGGTGGAGGAGCGCAATTGGGAGGGTACAAGCCTTATCCTGGTGTGAGGAACTGCAGCCTAAAGACAAAATGTCATGGCAGGGCAGACCAGTCCGTAAGCCTTGGTTGGCATCTGGTCTATGATCGAAGAACCGACAGGCCGACCGTTAGAGCATTGCTTTGCTGATCTGGCAGCTTCTGCAGCTTGTCTTGTTCCTGAAGTATTGGTGTTACCTTTCCTCTGGAGTGAACTGGGCAGGCTGAAAGAGGGATCGTGCTGCATGGGCAACACATGGCCTCTATATTTCAGCCCAGGTTTTTCTTACATTCGCTACTGCCATGGGTTGTAGTTACTGTGCCTTTTTGAAGCACAATAAAACAAACTATCGTCTGTCAAAACGGCAAGTGCTTTGATGATCTG
>JACEFZ010009040.1:0-139691 GCA_014155875.1 Cepaea nemoralis | reverse complement strand
GACTACGATACACAGAGAATTCTAGAAAACCACAATTCATCAAATAAGTAAATGTATAAAAGAGGATACAAGACTAAAGCTTAGAAGAAGACATTGATGACTTAAGAGAGATGTACGGTGATGGACAGAACAACATAAAGTAAACATGAGAGATATATAACAGGATACATACAGAAACAGAGATAAGTGTATAACAACAAAAGACAGTTGATCAAATTAACAATGCAATAAAATGTATTTAAAATCCGTTAAAGATGACATTTTCAAACAGTTCTATTGATGATAGAATATTATAAGATTAATAAAGAAAACAAAAAGATAAATGCATAAAATCAACAGAAAATTATTCAAATGAACAGAGCAATAACATGTATTTAAACTCCATTAATTAAACATACAAACATATGCACAGACAAATACAGGCATTAAATATCATATTAAACACAGAATGCTTTAAACCAAAGACGGGAAATGCATCAATTAAAGAAGTTGTCACGGTACAGGATACAGTGATAGAACGAGAGATGTGTGATTGAGAAACAGCAGAATAAACAAATGAAGGAAACAAAATACAACTGTGCCAGATGAGATCAAAGTAAAGGAAAATGATGCTCTATGAGAATTTCCATTAAAAATATTAATGAACCTGTTAATTGATATTTAAAACAGTTGATACAAACCTAGTGATATACCGAAACGTGTATTTACAGCTTTACCCAAGAGACCAGGAACAATTAGAATGCGAAGAATGTCACACTGTCACCTACATAAACCATGTCACCAAACAGCACACTGTCACCTACATAAACCATGTCACCAAACGTCACACTGTCACCGCCATAAACCATGTCACCAAACGTCACACTGTCACCTACATAAACCATGTCACCAAACGTCACACTGTCACCTACATAACCATGGTCACCCAAACGTCACACTGTCACCTACATAAACCATGTCACCAAACGTCACACTGTCACCTACATAAACCATGTCACCAAACGTCACACTGTCACCTACATAAACCATGTCACCAAACGTCACACTGTCACCTACATAAACCATGTCACCAAACCTCACACTGTCACCTACATAAACCATGTCACCAAACGTCACACTGTCACCTACATAAACCATGTCACCAACGTCACACTGTCAACCTACATAACCATGTCACCAAACGTCACACTGTCACCTACATAAACCATGTCACCAAACGTCACACTGTCACCTACATAAACCATGTCACCAAACGTCTACTCACAATTACAAGAAGTAGAATACCAAGAAATATCAAGATGGAAATGACTGAACACGGGGTGTATTTATGAAGAGGACGTGGTAAATAATGCAATATGAACACTGCCAACACAAACAGAATACTTTGGACTACGAGAATCTTTTTCTTCCTCTGCGGTCGTCCGTACTGTTGTTTTAGACGTAAGCTGCGTTGTGCCTGTTTACAGCAGAGCTGCGATATTTGCACCTTTCGGCCGGCACATTCGACCTCTTCAGGCATTTGTTGACCGGGTTACCTTCCGGGTGTTTCGTAGGACTCTCACTGTTGTGGTGTTATCCCATCCCAGCTGGCCCATTTAGAATAGCTGAAGACATCCCGGCCAGTCCTCAAGGGAAGGCAGGGACAAACCATGGGCATTCCTCGCCATCCAAGAAGGCTTCCATAATTGCAGAGCCGACACATAGCGCTTTGGTACTGGACTCAACGAAAGAATCGTCACGTCCTACACATGGCTGCTTAGCCTCAATTCCGTATATTGGGCCTTCCGTTCACCACAGGCTGTTCCTCCTGAAACCAGAAGAATGCAGTCTGCAGATGACATCCGCACAGTGAGCTTTCTATTTGGACTTTCCACGTAATGGATTTGCTATCCAAGCAATATTCCATTTCGTGCCACTGGGACGCTTTTTACACCTTTGATGACGCCCACACAATGAGCTTTTGATTGGGACTTTCCAGGTAATGGATTTACCATAATAGCAATATTCCATTTCGTGCCACTGGGACGCTGTTGCCACCGACCTACCTGTGGCATGAAGTGTGGCATTATTAATATTATTATTAATATTTCATTTGTGATTCCATCCTTTCCTGTTGATTCCTTTTTTTTAAAAAGAGTATTCATTGCCTGTTCCTATTTTATTTTTCATTTTTAAATTTGCCATCATATATTCTACTGCTATCTCTGTATTACTATGTTGTGTCTGTTTATCTTTGATTGCTTTCTTATGTTCGGTCAAGCACATGGCGATCGATTTTGTGGAGGCTGTCTCCTGTGCAGAAAGCTAAGTCTGGAGTACAAGTGATAAACCATCTTTTAGACTAGAATCTCGGTGTGTTATCAGCTTTGTTGAGTAGATGAGATTGGAGTCTATTTCCCAGTCCTCCACTTCATCTCCTCTGTTGTCAGAATCTGGGTATCTCCATCTTTCTGAACAGTTATTAAAGTCTCCGACTATAATGCAGTTTGTGTCAGTTATTTTCATGTTTGAAAGTGTTAGGTGCTTATCCGCTGTGCTATACAGATTGAAAATTCTTATTTTCACGCCATTTATCATCATATCAACACCTGACTATGAGAATAACAACTAACAATGCTTGTCTTAAAGAAGTTAACGAAGGGGGGAGGCAGTGTTATCCTCGCCTTACCTACTTACTCTCCTGTCTGCCTGCCTCATCTAACCTGACCATACCTACCTGCCTACCTAACTACCTACCTACCTACCTACCTACCTACTTGCCTACCTGTAATCCTACCTACTTACATGTCTACCCCATTTAAACTGACCCGCCTACCTACCTTACTACCTACCTACCTACTTACCTACCTTCCAGCCTGCCTGCATGCATGCCTGTCTACCTACCTGCGTACTTAACTACACCGAGGCCTAGCTACCTACCTACCCACCCACTCACCTACCTACCTACCCACCCACTCACCTACCTACCTACCCACCACTCACCTACCTCCCTACCACACTTACAAACCCTACCAACCCACTCACCTCCCCACTACCCACCCACTCCCCGTCCCTACCTACCCACCCACTCACTCCTCCTACCCACCCACTCACCTACCTACCTACCCACCCACTCACCTACCTACCTACCCACCCACTCACCTACCTACCTACCCACCCACTCACCTACCTACCTACCTGCATGCCTTGCCTGTCTACCAACGTAGCTATACCCACCTACCAACTTACCTAAAGACTGCATATCTACTTAACTACATGCCTTCCTGTCTACCAGCCTACCTACCCACCCACCTACCAACCTACTACCCACCTACACGATTACCTATCTACATACCTATCTACTTATCTACATGTATGACTGTCTGTCTGGCTATCTACCTACTTACTTTCCTACATGCTTGCCGGTCTACCAATCTACCTATCCACCATCCTACCTACATACTTATCTACCCTACCCCCTAACAACCAAACAACAAACCTACCTACAAACCTGCCTGTTTGCCTATCTACCGATCTGCTTACCTACAAACTAAACTATCCTCCTGTCCTGTCTGCTTATCTATCTACCTGCGTACCTATCTGCTTACCTGCAAATTTACTTACCAATTTACCAACCCCTTCTTGGCTGCCTGCCTACTTACCAACCTACCTATCAGTGTCCCAACCTATGCATCCTCCCATCCATCCGTCCATAACATGATCACGGTTAGATTCAAACCAACAACTTTCCCCTCGAAGTACTCCACCCTATCTCTCCTCTCCCCCCCCCCCCCCCCCCCCCCGACACACACACACAATACAACCTTCACTCACACCCACCTACCACTCTCACCTCCACCACGTCAGATAAGGCACACACCTGGTGCCCAGAAAGCACAGATCGCACAACGGACTCAATCAACACCACCAGCCATGCCTGCCTGGGAAGCCCGGGAGCCTGCGACTTGTTTGTAGAGCATTGTTTGTTCGGCAACACGCTGATATGGCACTTGGGCCCGCATGATTGCTGCAGATAGATTCCTAAAACAATTCTGATCAGGTATTAAGTGAATTAAGCCTTATTCTTTAAGTGCAACATATTTCGAGTACGTGTAATTAAGTTGGGTTATTCAATTAGACAAAGATGTTTTGTCCTAGCTGATATATTTGATTTCAGAGAGAAATAATAAGATATCTGTGATTAAACAACGCGAATAGCGGATAGTTGGGCCGACAGACAGAGAGACTGTTAGCTATCGAAGTTAGTATATAGGTAGGTAGGAAAGTAGATAGGCAGGTCAGACGTTGGACGACCTGACGGAAGGATGAATGAAAAGACAGTTGTACATTCATTACAAGATGTCACAGTCAACCCCAGCATATTTGGTTGTTGACTTTTTGGCAAGTTTACGTTTGCTACTGCTTTCTGAACTTCCTGAACAGACAGAACGACTTTTGTAGCTATTTCCATGGGGGTGCGAGTGAGTGATTGAGAGAGAGAGAGAGAGAGAGAGAGAGAGAGAGGGAGAGAGAGAGGAGAGAGAGAGAGAGAGAGAGAGAGAGAGAGAGAGAGAGGAGGGAGAGACAAGAAGGAAGGAGGGAGAAATTTGTCAGGGATAGAGAGGGAGAGATTGTGTCAGAGAGAGAGAGAGAGAGAGAGAGAGAGAGAGAGAGAGAGAGAGAGAGAGAGAGAGAGAGATAAGGGTGGGAGGGAGAGAGGGGGAGAAGGACAGATAGAGATCGGGGGTGTTTAGGGAGAGAGAGGAGGGAGTTGTGACTGAGAGAGGGGGAGAGAGAGCAAGAGAGAGAGAGAGAGAGAGAGAGAGAGAGAGAGAGAGAGAGAGAGAGAGAGAGAGAGAGAGAGAGAGAGAATTTAATTGAACTGAACTTTATTTTAAAAGGGTTACAAATTGGGCACGTAGGCTCGTCTTACATTCGGCCCTTCCAATCACTCATCTTTCGTTTATCAACAATGCATGATACATTCACATAGGAATAAAAAAACATTGTCAAATGAATGTTGTAAGCATAAACAATGCATATTATCATGTTATGTGGCACATACCCCCTACAATACAAACATCCCGCACCAACCCACAAACATATCCTTCACCCACTCACACATAACCCACCAATACCCACACCCCACCTACCAAACACCCCCACCCACCACACATCTCTCCACCCACTAACCAACCCAGACATCTCGCACCCACCCACACAAACATCCCTCACACACATCCTCACCCACATACAACTCTCCACTCACATATACCCCAACCCACACACTCACCCAGACACACATGCTCCACCCATGAACCTAGAAACCCTCAACCACACACACACACACGCATACCCCTCCCACACACACATCCCACACCAACCCACACAAACATCCCTCAACCACTCACACATCAGCCATCCATACCCACACATCTTCCCATCCACACACACACATCCCCCCACACACACATTTTCCCACTCACCCACATATTTCACATCCACCCACACACCCCACCAACCACACATACATCCCCACCCACACACACATCCCCTACCCACACACATCTCCAACGCATACACACAACCCTACTCCCCCTAGACACGCCCCAACACACCCACCCACCCACATACATCCCCCACTTTCCAACACCCACACATCCACCACCCGTAAACACCCATTGGTACCACCACCAACACAAGCACACCAACATAAACACACATTCACCCACCCACATATCCCCCACACACACGTCCCATCCATACACACATCCCTCCACACACCCATACACCTCCCAACCCACCCACTTACATATCCCCCACCATACACACATCCTCCACCCGTACACATCCCCCCACCTTCCCTCACACACATATCCTCGCACACACATCTCACACATCGTCCACTCACACACACACTTCTCCCATACTCCCACACACATCTCCCACCCACACACACATCTCCCACCCAATACACACCTCCCCCATCAATATATACATCAGCCACACCCATCCCCCAACCCTTACACATATCCCTCACACACCCCCTACACACATCCCCACACACCCATCCACATACCCCCACCCACACATCCACACACCAACTCATACACACATCCCTCGCCCACACACACCCCCACCGATCCACACACATCCCCACCCATTCACATCCCCCATCCACATACATATTCCCCCACCCACCCACACCTCCCCCACCACCCACTTATCTACAATCCACACACAAATGTCCCAGCGACACACATCTCCCAACTCACACACATCCCCCCACACACAAACCCCCAAACACAAACCTCCACCCACAAACCCATCCCCCAATCCAAACACAATCCTCACATCTAGACTCATACATGATGCCTCACATAATCACTGAACCTAATGTGAACAAACTCCAACACGTTACACACACATACACTGACGATTATCGTGAGCACTCTCACAAAATTGTAAAAAAATAGAGAGCAAATTATGCACATACATTGTGTAACGTAAAAAGTAGTGATGCGATTTAATAAGTTGGTTCATTATTAAAATTTACATAAACATGATTGAATAAGCAGTGCACACATTTTTGTTAGTACATGGAATAGCACGAAACGTGACATACATGCGCTCAACTCTCTCTATCTCTCTTTCTTTTCTTTTTTAAATTTCTTTCACACACAATAACTCTCTCTTGTCACATCTCCCCACCCACACGCACATCCTCCACCCACCAACACTCACCCACCCACATATTCTACACCACCCACCCACCCACACACCCCCAACCATCCAGCCAAACACACAACTCCCACTCACACACACCCTACCACCCACATATACACCCCACACACATCCCCAACCAACACACATCTTCCCACCCACACACATCCCCCACCTATACACTCATCCCCCATACAAATCCATCCACTCATGTACTCATCCCTCAACGACTCACACCTACACATCCCCCATAAACACATACATCTCCCATCTACCTATCCACACTCACACACCCCAACCTACCCACCCGCACATCCCACACCCAATCCCAACTCCCCCACCCACCCACATACCCCTCACCCCTACACATCTCTCCTCCCACACAACACCCCAACCACACATCTCTCACCACACACACATCTCTCCCACCATCTCCCACCCACCCACACACCACCCATCTACAAACACCCTCACCACTCATACATACATCTTACACCCACCCACATATACACCCCACCCACACAGACATATCCCCCACCCACACACTCATCCCCACACCCATCGCACACCCATCCCTCAATCCACACATCCCTCACCCACCCAACCACCCACATAAACATTTCCCACCAACACAACCCCCCACTACCACCACCCACACACTATCACCCATCCACCTAAATATCCCCCACCCACACATCCCTCGCCCATATACACATCCGCCACCCACCACACACCCCCATCCACCCACATACATCCCCCATTCACAACCCCGCTACACATAACAGTGGTGCCCACTCTATGACCACGAGCAGCATGACGATGGAGGTGATGGCAGTTACACAGGCTTTCATATGGCTGGAATCACAGCATTATACCAACGTGTGTGTACTAAGTGATTCAATGAGCATGATTCAGAAGGTCCAAGCTGGACCTGTACGTAGACAGTGGACTGAGTCGCTGCGGAAGTCTGTTGTCCGTAAAGTCACCTTCATCTTCGTCCCGGGACATGCGGGAGTCGAGGGAACTGAACTAGCTGATAAACTGGCTGGATGGATCGTGCCGATGTTATTAACGTCCTCAAAGATATGGCGAGAACAGAGGACTTTGACATCAGTGAATTCACATCGCTGTCCAGGATGAAAGACTTGGGATAAGAATCGGCACGGCCAGTCGCGAGAGGTACATTGGGAAAACGAGGTGCTCATCAACCAACATAGAACTGGCACTATTAGCCACCGGACGCTGATGCATATGCTAGGGGGGGGGGGGATCTGAGCACCTATGGACCTGTCCGGAGTGCAATGAAGATACCCCAACTGATAACTGAACTAACTGAACATACATCCCCCACATAAACACTCACACACATATCTTCACATTTAGACACTTATATGGTGCCTCACATAATCACTGAAACTTGTATGAACAAACTCCCACACTTTACCCACACATAAACTGACGATTGTCGTGAGCATTCTCGCAAAAAATTGTAAAAATTTGAGAAAAATTGTCATATACATTATGAGGCATAAAAATTAGTGATGAAATTCAGACAGAGAGAGAGAGAGAGAGAGAGAGAGAGAGAGAGAGAGAGAGAGAGAGAGAGAGAGAGAGAGAGAGAGAGAGAGAGAGAGAGAGAGAGAGAGAGAGAGAGAGAGAACGAACGAACGAACGAACGAACGAGCAAACGAACAAACTTTATTTTCGAAGGCCCGTCTTACATTCGGCCCTTCCAATCACTCATCTTTCGTTCATCAGTGCATAGTGCATTCCATTCACATAGGAAGAGAGAGAGAGAGAGCGGAGAGAGAGAGAGAGAGAGAGAGAGAGAGAGAGACAGAGACAGAGACAGAGAGAGACAGAGAGACAGAGAGACAGAGAGAGAGAAAGAGAGAGAGAGAGACACAGAGAGAGAGAGAGAGAGAGGGACTGACAGGCAGACCGAAAAACAGACAGAGAAAGAAAAGGCGATTGCACTATTTCCTGTTATTATATTCTATTATACGTCAAGAGCTATAGTAGCATACTACCTGCGGTGAGAGCGGCAAGGGTTCAGATTCCAGCATTGTCAGGATAAGCGTTCAACAAGTGCTTCTCTGGCAAGGAAAACAGACACAGGAGAAAACTGGTCTGTCACCGTAATATGCCGATATATATATATATATATATATATATATATATATAATATATATATATTACATACATACATACATTGGCACCTTGCCGTCTTGACAGACGATAGTTTGTGCTTTAAAAAGGCATAATAACTTTAACCAAAGGGATGGAGTTATTGCCTCTCTATAGCACAAAGCCTAGGCTAAAATGTAGAGATCATGTGTTGCCCATGCAGCATGATCCTTCTCTCGGCCTGCCTAGTTCACTCCAGAGGAAAGGTAACACCCCTACATCTGGAACAAGACAAGCTGCAGAAGCTGCCGGATCAGCTTAGCAATACTCTAACTGTCCGCCTGTCGAAGCTTCGATCCTAGATCAGCCGCCAACCAAGGCTTAGGGCCTGGTCTGCCCATGACATTTTGTCTTTAGGTTACATTTTCTCGCACCAGGTTAATGCTTGTACCCTCCAAATTGCGCTCTTCCGCCCGAAGCCGTTGGCACAATGTGGGGTGTCGGTTTGGTAAGCGCCGCCCAACGTTCGGCGCCAACAGAAAGCAGGCTGTACCGTCTACTGTTATACGGTAGCTCAGGCTTACCCGACTAAAACCAAGAACAACATCACACATATGTCTCAACATCACACTAGTCTCTTTCTTATAGTTGACCTGGTGTTTGTCGCTTTCTTACAGTTGACCTGCTTTTTGTCTCTTTATTACTGGCGGTCTGCTGTTTGTCGATTTCTTACAGTTGACCTGCTGTTTGTCTTTTTTTTTATATAGTTGACCTGCTGTTTGTCGATTTCTTACAGTCGATCTACTGCTTGTCCCCTTCTTATAGTTGACCTGCTGTTTGTCTCTTTATTATAGTCGGCCTGCTGTTTGTTTATTTCTTATAATTGACCTGCTGTTTGTTTATTTCTTATAGTTGACCTGCTGTTTGTCACTTACTTTGTGTTTATATGATGTTTGTCTATTTCCTAAATATACGACCGTGTGTTGCCGGGCCCCATATGGGTGAGCAAAGAATAGTAACACTGTTGCCTACCATGCACGTCGTAAGAGGCGACTAAGGAGGCTATGGTTCCGTCGCCCTGCTACTGAGTGAGTGCGTGGCGCGATACTGTGAGCTGTGAATTTCATGTGGAATGCTCTTGCGTCTGTCTGCGGTTGTTGTTAGCGTGAACTGCATGTTCGAAACGATGACGGCCGGCTGTTGCTGGATTGACTGGTTTGCCTTTTCGTTTAACGAGTGCTTTTTTCAGGAAACTCCTGGGAGTCGTCGCTGTAGCTACGGAGTTCGTGCTTTGTGCGGAGCTTTCGGTGGGTCGCCCTGCGGAAAGAGACCAAGCCATATGGGATAAAACTCGGGTCGGTGAAGTCTTTCTGATGACTGCTGTTTCCATCGACGATGAACAGTTTTTTTTTTTCGTGGAGCACTTTTGTGTTGGCATTCTGGCGGCGGCATTATGCACAGTGTACCTGTGCGGGCTGTTGGCTTGCCGACACTCCTGTCTATTCCATTGTTCACATAGGGCAGTGAGGAGCATTTTGTGTGATATTCATTGGCACAGGAACGGAGCAATATGGGGACGACCCGTTGCCGTGAAGTTGGAACCGCGACTAACTAACTAACTATTTCTTATAGTTGACCAGCTGTTTGTCTCTTTCTTGTAATTGTCATGCTGTTTGTCTCTTTCTTATAGTTGACCGGCTGTTAGTCTCTTTCTTACAGTTGACCTGCTGTTTGTCTCTTTCTTATAGTTGACCTGCTGTTAGTCTCTTTCTTATAGTTTGACCGGCTGTTGTCTCTTTCTTATAGTTGACCGGCTGTTAGTCTCTTTCTTACAGTTGACCTGCTGTTTGTCTCTTTCTTATAGTTGACCGGCTGTTAGTCTCTTTCTTATAGTTGACCGGCTGTTTGTCTCTTTCTTATAGTTGACCGGCTGTTAGTCTCTTTCTTACAGTTGACCTGCTGTTTGTCTCTTTCTTATAGTTGACCGGCTGTTAGTCTCTTTCTTACAGTTGACCTGCTGTTTGTCTCTTTCTTATAGTTGACCGGCTGTTAGTCTCTTTCTTATAGTTGACCGGCTGTTTGTCTCTTTCTTATAGTTGACCGGCTGTTACTCTCTTTCTTACAGTTGACCTGCTGTTTGTCTCTTTCTTATAGTTGACCGGCTGTTAGTCTCTTTCTTATAGTTGACCGGCTGTTTGTCTCTTCTTATAGTTGACCGGCTGTTAGTCTCTTTCTTACAGTTGACCTGCTGTTTGTCTCTTTCTTATAGTTGACCGGCTGTTAGTCTCTTTCTTACAGTTGACCTGCTGTTTGTCTCTTTCTTATAGTTGACCGGCTGTTAGTCTCTTTCTTACAGTTGACCTGCTGTTTGTCTCTTTCTTATAGTTGACCGGCTGTTAGTCTCTTTCTTATAGTTGACCGGCTGTTTGTCTCTTTCTTATAGTTGACCGGCTGTTAGTCTCTTTCTTACAGTTGACCTGCTGTTAGTCTCTTTCTTACAGTTGACCTGCTGTTTGTCTCTTTCTTATAGTTGACCTGCTGTTTGTCGCGTTCTTATAGTTGACCCGCTGTTTGTCTCCGTCTTATGATTGACCTGCTTTTTGTCTCTTTCTTATACTCGACCTGCTGTTTGTCGCTATGTTATAGTTGACCTGCTGTTTGTCACTTTCTTACAGTTGACCTGCTATTTGTCTCTTTCTTATGAATGACCTGCTGTTTGTCTCTTTCTTATGAATGACCTGCTGTTTGTCTCTTTCTTATGATTGACCTGCTGCTTGTCTCTTTTTTATAGTTGACCTGCTGTTTGTTGCTTTCTTATAGTTGACCTGCTGTTTGTCGCTTTTTTTTATTGTTTATCTACTGTTTGTCTCTTTTTTATTTAAGTAATTCTGAGATAAGTATCATATTTTTGTTTAAATTGTTCATTTCCTTTTCATTGTTTTCAATTTGTCATCTTGCCATTCTTCTCATCCCTTTCATATGCTTTAATGTAGCCACTGAGTTTCCTCCCTGTTTTGTGTATATATTTGTTTGCTGATTGTCACGAAAAATAAACTTGATAGTTCGATCGATGAAAAACAAGACCCGACATTCGTCTGCACAAACACCGGCAAACCCTTTGATGTTGTATAGACTGAGGAACAAAATAAGTCGCGTCAAAATGTCTAACCCCGGTCGGCATTTTGTTAACAAGTTGTTGCTCGAGACGAACAATGGCGCCATCCGTCTACAAGGCGGGAGTCAGCCTTTAAAGTGATAGACGGAATGTCTGGCCAGACGTCGAAAGGATTCTGTGATGTGGTGGGGGAGGGGGAATTCCCTGGCTCACAGACTTTGTTGTATGAGACAAAGAATTTCCCAGATGAAAGCAAACTGGACGGCGGATTGATTCCAGTCAGTCAAAAACAGGCGGAGAAAACTACCCTGGACTGATTAGCGTCTAGACTTTTTGGTGACGTCACGCAAGCCCGATATAAAACCCGTTGCGGTAAACAAGTTGGAGTGAGTCGGCCAAAAATGCTGAAGTGTTAAAGATCGGCGCAGTATTCCGAGTTGTGTTAATTGAAAGAGACTATAGTGTCAACGTATTGATAATTTATCGGCGGACATAGATCCAGTCTGGGATTGCATAGTCTCAATCATCAACCGGAATAGGCATATGGTATTCTATTAATCATATCTAACTTAGAGTATGATTAGGAATAGAGTACAGTACTGTGCGGTGATAGAATGTATTATAGGTGCGGTGATAGAATGTTCTATAAGTGCGGTGCTAGAAAGTATGATAGGAGCGTCGGCACTAGTGTCCTATTGTAGGGCTTTAACTAGCTTGTGTAATATATCATTTTACTCGGGGAGTTGAGGACAATGTAGTGGGATAATAATTAGAGAGATTGAGGATGGTTGGGAGGGAGGAAGGGAATGTGAAATGGTAGGATCATCCAGTAGGGCATCTGCTGGGTTTCTACCCGTTCCTTTATTCTTTCCTGGTGTTGCCATGTATCAGACCAATGTGATGAGCTATTTGGCCGTATGACAGAGATCGGATCTCTGTTATAGATCTGAGTGCTGCTATTGGCCTACATTCACCTAATTAAGGTCAGAATTGAGTTGCTCTCACCAGGGGATTCTCTATTCTACAGGTTCCATTTACAGGTCCACTTGAGTGTGCGATGATTTATTACGAAGAAGCAGTTTCAAAGTTTTATACAATGATGGCTCACGGAATGAAGACTGAGGTTACTGAGAGGATTTTACACGGGGCTCAGAACCTAGTTGGTCTGCAGAAACCTGGCTTCTGCTCAGTCGGACTTGATGAACATAAGGGTTGTGTTTACTGAGTGATAAGCTTCATCACCGAAGATTCATAACTCATATACCAAGGACATATATATATATATATATATATATATATATATATATATATAATATATATATATATATATATATATATATATATATATATATATATATATATATATATATATATATATATATATATATATATATATATATCTATATATATATATATATATATATACACACACCTAAAAACATTAATAGGTTGTTTTTTAAAGATGGGGAAAATTTTATAATCAGAGACTTGTGAACAGTAGATTTTCCCAAGTGACATTTCAGTTAATTGAAAGAATCTCTGTTCAACAAACCTTATTAAACAGAGTAACTTCACCGTGTTTGTTAGTGAAGACCAAGATCGAACAGTGTCTATCTGATGACCAGAATCCTGTTTGTTCGAGCGTTATCAGAGAAAGTCGTCACGTGGACGGAGAAACATCTTCTGGGTGAGGTTCACTGTCCGGAATACATGGTGCTGTTGTGTGCTCAGCACAGTGATGTAACAGACTTTGCTCCTGATTCACTGGTCTGATTCTACATACACATTAGAATATTCGACACACATTCTACACATCACACACACACACACACACACACACACACACACACACACACCTCACACACACATACTCTTTGTTTTAATAAATTAATTGTTGTATTTATTTGTTAAAGCTAGAGTTGTTGAGTATGTTGTGTTGGGGAAGAATGAGAGGGGGCATGATCCAGGGGTGAGTGAGAGTAAGACAGAGGTGTCTACAGACAGAGGGAGTTTTGTGGACTGGATTCTGGTGGTTTCTCTAAGACAATAATTTTGGGTAAAAAAAAATTGTGTGTGTTGATTCCCCTCACTCCAGGTGTCACGAGATCGGCATGAGTTAACCAGATAATGATAATACAGAAAGTTTGCTTAGCGCATATTTTGTAGGCCACAACAGTTGTACAAAATACAGATAGAACCCGTCAGATCCTGGTTACAATCAGATATCAGACAATCCCAGGTCGGGCAAAAATAACAGCTGCAGAAGTGTAGGGGAAGTGAGTGAGATGAATTCATACATCGCTTTGACAGTTTATCAACAGTCGGATACAATGTAGAATGGCCCAGCTTTGGGACATGAAACAGTCCGTCTCTCATTTAGAGTTCCGGACATCAAGCGAAATGGCGGCTGGGGTTGTCACCACTCGACAGAAGATTGGCGGCTTATTGTGGAAACCCGTTGTTGGGAGCATACAGGAACTCGCTAGCTTGTTGTGGGAGTCAAAACAAGTGTTGACAACTCTGACATTGATTGAGCCAGGGAAGATAGATTCCTGACAAGGGATGATCTGCCCAAAATAACACCTGTGTGGACATAAAGAATAACGTCACGCGACCAATTTTAGGCGTTTGCCAAAAACCTGATTTGGGTGACAAAGAGTAAAGACCAAAACATGGATTAGGATTGACGTGTTTTGTTGGAGAGCTCTACAGTGTTAGATTAATTAAAAATTAACTAGCATGTGTCGTTATGGCAAAGTGTAGCAGCCATCCAGGAATGAGGCGGGTTTGCCTAAGGTAGTTAATATAGTCTATTTAGGCCTAATTAACATAGGCAGTAGTCTTGTTAAAACTAGAGTGTGATGATTAGCACTGTTAGTTGAAAACTAGTTAGAGTAGTGAAGTGATAATTGGCTCTGTTGGTTGAAAATAGATTAGTGAAGTATTGATAAGCTTTACTAGTTGAGAATTGAGTAATGAGGGATAATTGGGATATTCCAGTGGGTGTCCCTGGTGGGCGGGGTTCCGTATTCTGTTTGTTGATTTTTTTTCTTGTCTTGGCCTGATGATAACCAATGTGTTGAGTCATCTGTCCCTGACAGAGTTAGGTTCATGGTATTTTGCCGAGCAAGGGCCAATGGCCACGAGCATCTAATAGAGATCAGTGACGGGGAGGCTATCACCAGTTGTATGATCTATTTTACAGGTTCCCTCTGGTCGGGATGAAGAATACAGAACAATTGTAAAATCCGATCCCGGATAAATTATGATGCAGAGAGATTGGCCAGCAACCTTCTAAATGGGTCTATGCTAGAAGAAGCTGATAAACATTGCTCAGTGGAGCTGAATGGTAGAAGTATCCTACAGGATAAGTACCGACTGAGTTGTAGGTCATACCAGTCTTTAACACACCAGTAGTGATGGATGTTCAGTCCACGTAGGACTAGAACAGTAGCGACTGATGTTCACATTGGAGGAAAGATAACATTTAAGTGTAGTTATTCCACATATCAAGGAAATTATAACGTTAAGACAATAACGAGAAAACAAGAAAACTATAGAACATTTCGCAAGAAGGAAAAACGTTATGTTCATAGGACAGTGTTCCATGTTTTTTTTCACTGCGCAGGAATTATGAAACCTGAGTTTCTATAAACTATTAGGAACAGTTGTGTTAGGAACAATAATAGTATCTTTCACGGATTATATATTTGAATGGGATTCAGATCTCATGGTCATCAGAGCTCCTGGAGGAGGACATGTCTGGAGAGAAGGACACGACTTCGGTGAGGTCCATTGTGCTGATTCTTGTGATGTCGTGTAATCCTTGCCATGATGAGTGGACTCTGAACATGACCTCTGTGGTCTGACTTATACATTTACATTAGAATACACGACACACATTTTCTTCGCATACACGTCTCATATACGTTACACTTTTCTTTTAATAAATTAATCTGTATTAATTTTTAGAAGTAAGAGTTGTTGAATATGTTGCGTTGGGGAGAATGCGAGGGGGCATAGTACGACAGTGAGAGAGTGATAGGAAAAGGTGTCCACGGGCTGATGGAGTGTGTTGGACGGAAGCTGGTGGATTCTCCAGGATATTGATAGGGGGAAAAAATTATAATGTGGGTGTTGACTCCCCTCACTCCAGGGACGACACTTTAAAGGAAGACACGACACCAGGGATGACACTAAAGTAATAAAGGATTGCTCACGACACTGATGAAGACTAGTCGCCGCAACGTCCTGTGTTTTCAGTAATTAAGTCGTGCAAAGCTGTATTACTTTGTGTCATTTTATATTGTTTACTTGTACACGACTTACGCACATCCGACAACAGTTGATAGACCCATATTTGTATGGCCGGATCAGCAATCAGTGGGTCAAGTGACCAGTGTTACAGTGGCCGCCTTTATTTCCCACGACATTTGCTGATTCCTGTGTTAGGCTTGGTCAACCTGGCAGCCCAAATTTTCGACAATAGAATCGGCTGTGTTGCGGATTAAACCAGTGACCACTAGTCCAGCAGGCGAGTGTCTAGCCACCACACTACAGCCACTGCCTCTCTTTCTAATAGTTAAACCAGTGACCACTAGTCCAGCAGGCGAGTGTCTAGCCACCACACTACAGCCACGGCCTCTCTTTCTAATAGTTAAACCAGTGACCACTAGTCCAGCAGGCGAGTGTCTAGCCACCACACTACAGCCACGGCCTCTCTTTCTAATAGTAATAGTTAAACCAGTGACCACTAGTCCAGCAGGCGAGTGTCTAGCCACCACACTACAGCCACGGCCTCTCTTTCTAATAGTTACACATTAAGTTCTTTTTTTCCCCCTTTGTGTTAGATTGCTTTGAACTCAAGCGTGGTCCATGCACACTACTTCTAGTAGTGTTGGACTGAATTTTGCATGTGGATTCCATCCATTATGTGCCATGCAGGAAAGCGTGGGCGGTCATGACTCGCCATTCCACTCGATCACCAGAGTCGTGGATCAGCTCGGTGTTCCTGTCTAGACCATGCCATGTGGCCAAGCCATCCAGGTATTTACTTTTCGGTCTTCCCCTTGGTCTGCTCCCTTCGATCTTGCCAGTTGTCATTAAGCTCTCCAATTCATTTCTTCTCATAACATGTCCAAACACTGTTGGCTGTCTACTTCTAATTTCTCTAATCAATTTACGATTTTCATTTGTCTCCTGTAGTACTTGGTCATTGGATTTTCTGTCTGTCAATGGCATTCTTTGCATTCTCCTCAGAAACCACATTTCTACAGCCTTCAGATGTTTTTCAGCTTGACTGCTCATTGTCCAAGTTTCACATCCATACAAAAGTACAGGCTCTATGTAGCACCTCAACACTCTTTTTCTCGTTTCAATTGACATCTTTTTATTGGTCAGTATGTTTTTCATCTTGCTAAAGGCTACTTTCGCCATGGCGATTCTTGTTCTAATCTCTTCAAGGCATCTCCCATCAGATGTTATGACTGTTCCGAGATAATTGTACCGATTCACTTGTTGAAGAATATTCCCATTTACTTGTATATTACATTGTGGTATTTCTTTCTTCCTAGTGACGACCATAATCTGTGTCTTTTTACAATTTAATTCTAACCCCAGTTGTTCACTGTGTGCAACAACCGCATCTACTAATTGTTGCAGATCCTGCTCATTGTCTGCAATCAATACTGTATCATCTGCATATCTAATGTTATTGATGTTTCGTCCTCCAATGATGATTCCATTGATATCTTCTACATTTCCGAAAATATTTTCACTGTATAGGGAAAAAAAGATCTGGAGACATTACACATCCCTTTCTCACACCTCTCTTAATAGGCTGATATTGTCCTACTTCATTATCAATCCTTATGGCAGATTGTTATTTCCAATATATGTTTTTAATAAGTCTAATGTCTTTCCCATCAATTTGTAGATCTGCAAGCATATCTACCATGTTGACATGTCTTACTCTATCGAAAGCCTTTGTGTAGTCAATAAAGCAAAGATGTATATCTTTGTTTACTTCTATAGAACGTTCAATAACTGATCGCAGCATATACACAGCATTTACTGTACCCTTTCCTTCTACAAACCCACATTGTTCTTCCCCTATTTCAGGTTGTATTTTCTTCCTCACTCTTTGCATGATAATTCGTAGCAAAATCTTCGTGATGTGACTCATTATACTAATTGTTCTATGTTGATCACATTCCAAGGCTCCTGATTTCTTTGGGATTGCAATAAATACAGAATTACATAATTCAGAAGGTATATCTCCGGTATCATATAATGTGTTCAGCAGTCTGGTGACTTGATCTATTCCATGTTCGCCTAAAGCTGTAATCATTTCTGTTGTGATTATCTGAACCGGGGGTCTTGCCAGCTTTCATATGTTTAAGAACATTCCGAACCTCCATTTTCAAATTTGGCGGTCCTTCATTATTAAATCGAATATCATACTGTTCATCTCTGTTATCATCATAAGGTTTTTCACATAATCTGACCAGTCGTGTAGAATCTGATCTTTTTATATTATGATTTTGCCATCTTTAGTTTTTAGACAGCCTGCTGATGTTCTTGTTCTTTTATTAGTAAGTTCCTGAATTCTTTTGTGCACTAATTTGACTGTTGTGTTGTTTTTCAATTTCTATGCAATTTTTCTCAAGCCATGCTTCTTTTGCCTCCTTACATAATATTCTGACTTGTCTGTGAATTTCTTCATATTTAGCAGGATTATTTTTGTTGAGTCTTCTTGTCTACATTAGTTGTAAAATTTCTTCAGGCATCCATTTCTTACGACCCACCTTCTTTAATTTTGAAATAGTTGTTTCTGCTGCCAAACTGATTGAATTCTTCAACATTTCCCATTGATCATCCACACCCTGAAATAGGATCTTTAGACCAGAAGCTTTCCCTATTAAAAGTGTCTCTCGCCAACAGGCGAACCCACTACTACTTCAAAGGTACATGTAACTTACGTCCTCAAGTCAAGGACGACAGGCCAACATGTTTGTAAAACTGCCAGGTATAGGGGTTGAACCCCTTAACTCGGGATCAGCACACCGGCTGTTTAAGAACACACGTTCTTATCCATTCGGCCATGCTGACCTACTTGTTCTATTTTCATTAGCTTCTTCCATGCAATGGTTGTTAGTTACTCTGGCAGTCCAAGGTATTGTGACCAGAGAAACATGCGGTAGGTTTTCACAGGTATTGCATTACCTCTTCTTTCATCCAGGGCCGGTGTTTCCGCGTCGTAAATTATAGAATTTCTCCGCAAAAATCGGGGACGCCATCACAAGACACGCGCGGGGTTGTAACAGGTTGGCCAAGAAAGTGAGCACCTTTTGAAAAGGCAGACAATGCACAGCTCACGCCCTGGCACGTGCGCGACAGAAAATGCACGGGGTTGGCGCAGACGCGCAAGAAAAGAATTGGGAAAACGAAACGCACGCGAAGAATGTCCGAACTGCAACGGTGTACCACATTTTAGTGATTGGTGGTTTTACGGGGGAACTGCGGGGAGTCTGGAGTTGGGAGCCAGATTTCGCTGTTCCAACCGTCACAAGATGGTCACAGTGACGATCTTTGGCTGCGTGCAGCTCTGTACTCCCGGGACTGAGTGGCGACTTAGCGGTAATATTGTGGTC
This sequence comes from Cepaea nemoralis, assembly GCA_014155875.1. Classification (NCBI taxonomy): domain Eukaryota; kingdom Metazoa; phylum Mollusca; class Gastropoda; order Stylommatophora; family Helicidae; genus Cepaea; species Cepaea nemoralis. The sequence goes on along the minus strand of JACEFZ010009040.1, from coordinate 120,095 downwards.
ACACCAGGGGTTCTCAAACTATAAGGGGCGTTCATTTGAAATCCTTTCGTGCCGCACAGCGCGTAATTGCTTACGTTGAACACGATCATGTCATAGTCATGTGATAAGTACTGACCAATGAATAAAAGAGCAAGTGCTTATCATCCCATGGTACATAGGTTCTGTTTCTGACCGTTGAGAAAATGGCCGGGTTGATCCAAAATCCGTCAAAAAAAGCTCAAAGAGCGGTGATTCAGTTTCTTTCATTTGAAGGATGTCGACCAGTGGACATTCATCGAAGAATGCAGGCAGCGTACGGTAACAAATATGTGTCGAAGACAACAGTGACAGACTGGGCACGAATGTTTCGGAAAGGACGTCAGTTCACGACAGATCTTCGACGGCCGGGTCAAGCACATATTGTTGAAACAGAAACAACTATCGCCAAAATTGATGCAGCAGTACAGATGAACCGTTGTCGAAGCATATGTTCGCTAGCGAAAGAATTTGATGTGTCAACTGGGACAATTCAAAAGGTCGTTCGTAAGAAACTGCAAAATCGAAAGGTGTATTCACAATGGGTACCACGGATGTTGACTAACCACAAAAAAGAGGAACGCATGGGATGGTGTTTGAACCACTTGCTGCGTTACAGAGTGGAGGGTGATGCATTTTTCTTCCGCATAGTGGCAGGTGAAGAATCATGGTGTCACCATTTTGAGCTGAGAGCAAAAGAGAGAGCATGCAATGGAAGCATGCTGGATCACCAAAAGCCAAAAAATTCAAGTTACAGGTTTCTGCTGGTAAGGCTATGCTGAGCGCATTTTTTTTTTTTTACTATGAAGGGCTACTGTTGGCCGACTTTGAAGAACCTAGTGTCAACATCAACTCTACCCACTACTTGCAAACACTAGACAAGCTGCAAAAAGCCATCAAGAATAAACAACCCGGCATGCTTTCTCGCGGTGTGATTTTGTTGCACGATAATAATGCCCGACCGCATGTCGCAAAAATTGTGCAGGAAGCATTAGCAAGGAAGAAGTGGGAAATTCTGCAACATCCAGCCTATAGTCCTGATTTGTCACTATGTGATTTTCATTTGTTTGGACCTCTAAAAAAAGCTCTTGAGGGGCAACGATTTTACACAGATGCAGACGTAATGAACCGGGTAAACACTTGGTTCAGTGAGCAACCACAGTCCTTTATTGCGGACGGCATTCGCCGCCTACCTAAACAATGGGATGCTTGCCTGAATGCCTATGGCTTAGACTTCTGACCAACCCATGGTGCACAATTCATTCAAAACGAATGCTTTGTTTAATTCTACAACACCTGTTAATGTTTCATGCTTTTGTAATAAAGCCATTGGAACGTGTTTCAAATGAACGCCCCCCAAATTTTAACTATTTCCCCTTTCTTCTTTCTCTTCTTCTACATCATCAGCTTATTGTTCTCTTCCTCCTCTATCCCAGTGTGTTCTTCATCTTTCCCTTTCCTCCGCTTCCCGTTCTTCTTCATTCTTCCTTCTTCCTCCTCCCCTACTTTCTTCTTCCTTCTTCCTTCTCCCCTTCTTCCTTCCTCCTCCTTCTCCTCTTCATCCTTCTTCCTTCCTCCCCTACTTTCTTCTTCCTTCTTCCTTCATCCTTCTCCCCTCTTCCTTCCTTCCTCATCTTCTTCTTTTTCCTTCGTCCTTCTTCCTTCTCCCCTTCTTCTTTCCTCCTCCTCCCCTTCTTCCTCCTCCCCTTCTTCCTTCTCCCCTTCTTCCTTCCTCCTCCTCACCTTCTTCCTTCCTCCTCCTCACCTTCTTCCTTCCTCCTCCTCCCCTTCTTCCTTCTTCCTTTTTCCTTCTTCCTTTTTCCTTCTTCCTTTTTCCTTCTTCCTTTTTCCTTCCTATTCCTCTTCCTCCTCCTCCCCTTCTTCCTTCCTCCTCCTCCACTTCTTCCTCCTCATCCTTCTTCCTCCTTCCTCCTTCCTTCTTCCTGCCTCCTCCTCCTCCCCTCCTTTCTTCTTCTTCTTCTTCTTCTTCTTCTTCTTCTTCTTCTTCTTCTCTTCTTCTTCTTCTTCTTCGTCTCTTTGCCTTCTTCGTCTTCTTCGTCTTCTTCGTCTTCCGCTGAAGCTGCTGCCTTCTCTTCTTTCTCTATCTTACTTCTTCTGCTTATGTTCTCCGTGTCTATTTCCTACCTACTACCTGTTAATCGTCCTCATTCTATTCCCTACCTATTCCTCTTCATCTTCCTTTTTCTATTATCACCCCCTTAGCTGTCTCCTCCTTCTTGTTCAGCCTCCTGTAGGACAGTATCACGTACTGCCAATTATTTTCAATACTGTTATTTCTCCTGGTCCGGTCCAACTTGTCAACTCCACGGGGACTGTGTTGAAGACCTCTCATTCTCCAATTCAAATTCAGAAGCCAGCGGATTGTGCAAGACCTGTAAAGGAGCTTCTGCGAACAGGCAATGTAGGATGTGATGAGACGTGACTAAGCAGAGTACTTTAAGATGTGACGAGACGTGATAGAGCAGCGCACATTAGGATATGACGAGATTGGATTGAACAGAGCACATTAAGATGTGACGAGACGTGATTAAGTACAGCATGTTAGGATGCGATGAAAGTGACTGAGCAGAGCACATTAGGATGTGACGAGGCATGACTGAACAGAGCACATTGGGATGTGACGATGCGTGATTGAGCAGAGAACATTAGGATATGACGAGACATGTTTGAGCAGAGCACCTTAGGATGTGACAAGATTTGATTAAGCACAACACATTAGGATGTGACGAGACGTGATTGAGCAGAGCACATTAGGATGTGATGCGGCGTAAATGAGCAGAGCACATTAGGGTGTGACGAGACATGATTTAGCAGAGCACACGCCGCTTGGCTGGATTAACACTCAGGTTTTGATGCAGCCTTCGTGCACTTGAGGTGTTTCACTGTCAACAGACTACACGCCAATGCCCAGGTAGATGGCACATACCAAAGACACCAAACATGAGAATTGCAAAGATATAAACATCTAGAATGGGCATTGTGCATAAAATAACTAGAGGATGAGGAAGAAGAAGGGGGGGGGGGAGAGAAGAAGAAGAAAAAGAGAGGAATGAGGAGGAGAAGAAGAAGAAGAAGAAGAAGAAGAAGAAGAAGAAGAAGAAGAAGAAGAAGAAGAAGAAGAAGAAGAAGAAGAAGAAGAAGAAAGAAGAAGAAGAAGAAGAAGAAGAAGAAGAAGAAGAAGAAGAAGAAGAAGAAGAAAAAAGAAGAAGAAGAAGAAGAAGAAAGAAGAAGAAGAAGAAGAAGAAGAAGAAGAAGAAGAAGAAGAAGAAGAAGAAGAAGAAGAAGAAGAAGAAGAAGAAGAAGAAGAAGAAGAAGAAGAAGAAGAAGAAGAAGAAGAAGAAGAAGAAGAAGAAGAAGGGAGAAGGAGGAGGAGGACAGGGGGAGAAGAAATGAGGATGATAGAGGAGGGGTAGAGGATAATGTCAGTAAGGAGAGGAGGGAGAGGAGGAGGACGGACGACATGAAGAAGAAAGAGAAGGAAGGGAGAAGAAGAGGCCAAACATGGGAGTTACAAGGATATAAACATCCACAAGGGGAGAAGGAGGGGGCGCATAGCGCATTAAAAGTTTGAGAATCCCTGATCCATACTCCTTACATCAGGATCGAACGAGCATTGTCGAGTTGCACGCGCTGTCCCCTGTTCGAGAGATTTAGGATTCAGCGGTTCAAGTATTTAAGACGGCGAGTATCAAACGAGGCAACACCTACTGCAGTGGCAACATTTTGTATTTTGTCCTTGGCTGTCTTTGTTAATCCGCATGTGCAGCTACCCGTGTCATTTCATTATGGTGTCGTGTGTCTTTCTTGAGCGTTTGGTTCGGTTGTGGGTTGTTGAGACCTTCCTGACACCGAGATTGCGAGTTTTTTGTTTTTATTGCAGAAGCTGCACTAATTTAAAGTGAGGCATATTTTACATATATTTTTTGTTTGTAATTTTAACTCTCACAATGTTCCGTCTTTTAAAAGATTGTTAATTCGCTGGATCTAAACAATAACTATTAGTGGCACATGCGTACGCGCACGCGCGCGCACACACACACACAAACACACACACGCACGCACGCACGCACGCACACGCGCGCGCGCCCACACACATATATACATATATTTTAAAAAAAACACCGCACAAACACATGTATATAAAGACGTTACATATACGAGTGTAAGTTAATAAGTAAGTCACAAATGGCTGTAGAAAAATAACTAACTATGATAACAACTTGAAACCAGTTTATGTGTATACATACATGGTCCCTTTATTTCTCAACATAATTTCCACCAACATTGACGCATTTATCCCATCGTTTTATCAGTTCTCACAAACCGGCTACACAAAACTGCGTGCTTTGTTTTCATTTACCTGCCATCCCACAGACCTGTGTGACTTACTTATTGACTCGTCCTCGTAACTTTGTCTACCCAGCTATGCACCGCTTTACGGGAGAAATCGCTAGGAGCTAAGTCCACTGAAGCGAGTGACGCCGAAGTTAAATGAGAAGTGAAAACGTGGTTTAGAAAACAGAGCACGAAGTTCTATGCAGCCGTTTTGGGAGGACTGATAAAACAATGGGATAAGTGCATCAATGTTGGTAGAAATTATGTTGAAAAGTAAAGGGACAATGTATGTATAAAAATAAACTGGTTTCAAGTTGTTATCATATTTAATTATTTTTCTACAGCCATTTGTGACTTACTTACTACCTTACCCTCGTAGATATATAAACATACACAGATAGATATATAAACACACAAATATAGATATATAAACACCTCATAAATAGATATATAAACACCTCACATAAAGATATATGAACATACATATATATATATACAAACACACATATATAGATATACAAGAGAGGAGGAGGAAAGAGGAAGATGAAGAACAAAATAGGATAGAGGAGGAAGAGAACAATAAGCTGAGGATGTAGAAGAAGTGAAAGAAGAAAGGGGAAATAGTTAAAATATTAGGGAAGTCCATTTGAAACCCGTTCCAATGGCTTTATTACAAAAGCACAGCGGCCACCCCCCGGGCAACATCTGTGAGAGGCTGGCTAAACCAGGCGCGGGTAGCCGATTTGGTGTCAAACCAAGCGGTAATGTAGGGTATGCCTACCCAGCATGTGAAGACAGGATCCGGCAGACTGCGCGGAAGAAATCATTCCTGATTCAACGGGCAAGACGGAGTTTACCTGCAAAGCGTTGTGGAACGTAATGAGCACGGCAGGCACGTAGAGCGCCCTGGTCATCCACTGCACCTGTATTCGTCTCCAGTCGTCTTGACTTGTCCTGCCACTGGATTCAGATGGACTCAGGCGAGAGAGTGAGGTCGACGAATTGCGCAACCCTTCCTCACTTTAATCCAATTCATCGCGCAAGTCATTCTTCATCCAACGTCATATATCACCTTCAAGCCCTGTGGCGATGGGCGAGCGGCGAAGCGGCAGGCGTGGGTACGCTGGCAGCCGTAGTCGCAGACCTGCACACAGGCAGCTCAGGCCATATGGTCGTCTTCTATTGACCGGAGCAGCAGTGGGATTCGGCAGCCCCCTGAGCGACTGAGCAGCCCTCTATAGGAACACACTGCTCACCTCCATAGCATGAGGAAGGGGCTAGAAAAGGTGCCCTAAACATTGTCTGATCCATCACTACCTAACCAGCTAGCCGCGGTTGGTGGGTACCCTAAACTACGGTCGACATACAAAGAAAGAAACAACAGGTAAAGCTAAAAGAGCAAACAATATTCCCTTAACAATCGGAACTTGGAATGTACGCACCCTACTTGACAGAGATGGCGCGTCGGGTCCAGAGAGACTGAACAGCACTGATTGGGAGAGAGCTGGGCAGGTACAACATCGACATTGCAGCCTTGAGCGAGACACAACTTGCAGAAGAAGGCCAAATCTGTGAAATAGGTGCTGGCTACACATTTTTTCTGGAGTGGAAGGAAAAGCGAGGAAAGACGCCAATCCGGTGTGGGATTTGCCATTAAGTCGGCCCTGGTCGGCAAACTAGCTGGTTTTCCAAAGGCTATAAATGACAGGCTCATGACCATTAAATTGTCCCTGCTGAATGGAAGGAAGCATGCAACCATTGTGAACGTCTACGCACCAACTATGACCAATGAAGATGATGTGAAGAACAAGTTATATGAGGACCTGCACAATGTATTAACATCTGTTCCCAAAGGAGACAAACGTATACTCCTTGGAGATTTCAATGCCAGAGTAGGCACAGACACCACCTCTTGAAATGGCATTATTGGAAAGCACGGACTGCAAGAGCTGTGAAGAAAAGACAGAACAGAAAAACCACTGCAGAAAATCCTCCTCCAGAAACGTCAAGCATTCTTTGTTCACATTGTCAAAGAACATTTCGAGCCAAAATAGGCCTTATCGGCCATCTTAGAACTCACGGCTCTATACTTTCAACCCCACTGGATGAAATGAATGGTCATCATCATTCTTGAATGGACAAACAATATTACAAAAGCATGAAAGAAACATTAACAGGTGTGGTAGAATTAAACAAAGCATTCATTTTGAATGAATTATGCACCTATGGGTTGATCAGAAGTCGCCGCCGTAGGCATTCAAGCAAGCACCCCTTTGCTTAGGTAGCCGGCGAATACCATCCTGCAAAAAAAAAAAAAAAGGATTGCTGTTGCTCACTGAACCAAGTGTTTACCGCGTTCATTAAGTCTGCATCTGTGTGAAATCGTTGCCCTGAGAGCTTTTTTTTTATAAGTTCAAACAAATGAAAATCACATTGTGACAAATCAAGAATATAGGCTGGATGCTGCAGAATTTCCCACTTCTTCCTTGCTAATGCTTCCTGCACAATCTGTGTGACTTGCGGACGAGCATTATCGTGCAACAAAATCACACTGCGAGAAAGCATGCCGGATCGTTTATTATTGATGGCTTTTTGCAGCTTGTCTAGTGTTTGCAAGTAGTGGGTAGAGCTGATGTTGACAACCAATGGCGGCGGCGGATGTGACTGATTTCCACCATCATTTTACGTCTCTTAGGGTCGGTGTGTGACTTATCTGCAATCATTTTCTCCTTTGTCTTTATTCCATTTCTGATATTTGCCCTCCATGCAACACGTTCAGCGGCGACTTGTTCCCAATGTGCATTATCAATGCCTGTATCAATTATCAATTATGCCCCTCTTACACACATCTTTGTATCGTAGTAGAGACCAACCCTGAGATCTCTTACCCATCTGTAATTCACCAAAAAAGATGCCCTTTGGTATTCGATCATCATCCATCCTCTTAATGTGTCATATCCGTCCAAGTCTACGAAGAATGAGCTTGGAACAAACCGTCACACAACCTGATCTTTACAATACTTCAGTATTTGTGATTTTGTCTTGCCACTTAATACCAAGTATTCTTCGCAGACACTGCATATGAAAGCTGTTTAAACGTTTCTCTTGATGTGAGTAAGCTGACCAGGCTTCACTGCCATAAAGAAGAGTACTAAGGACACAGGCTTGATGGACAAGGACTTTTGTTTTGGCAGTAAGCTTCCTGTTCTCCCAGACTCTTTTTTGTTAACCTGTTCATTGTTGTTGCTGTCTTACCAATCCTGATGTCAGATTTCCTGATTTATGGATAATTTGCTATTTACCTCTGATCGTAGATATGTAAAAAGGTCTACTATCTTCTGTTGGGCGTCGTCAATAAAGATTGATGGTATTCTAAGTGCACCTTGTGACATAATCTGTGTCTTCTATTAGCTAATTGTTAAACCAAATTCAGAATAAGCATTGGAGAATGCAGATAGTAGACGTTGTAATTCTTCCTCAGAGTGGGTCGTAATTGCATCATCATCCGCAAAACGCAAGTCACTGATCAGTACCCTCCTAATGTTGGTCTTGGCCTTCAATCTCTGAGCGTTGTAGAGGGAGTTAGTACACAACCTTCCTTAACTCCACTCTTGTTATCAAACTCTTCTGAAGTTGCACCACCAAACTTGATTATACCCTTCATGCCTGTGTGGAACGATACCACAATGGACAGAAGAGTTGGTTGGCAGCCAATCTTCTTTAATGTCTTGAACAGACCCGCACTACTGGTCAAATCAAATGCCCTTGTTAGGTCGATGACGGCAATAAACAGTGGTTAATTCTGTTCACGGCATTTTTCTTGCATTTATCGCAATGAGAATGAGAATATCATGTCAATGGTAGACTGATTCCATCGAGAAGCCACATTGTGATTCGGGATAGACTTGATCTCCAAGGACTTGAAGTCTGCGCTGAAAAATTCTGGCAAATACTTTCCCAACAATACACAGAAGTAAGATACCCCTATAGTCGTTGCAGTCGCTCCGATCGCCCTTGTTCTTGTACAATGTTATGATGCTTGAATCTTTGAAATCCTGTTGGACTTGTCTTTCTCGCCAGCATAGCTCTATTAGCTGATGGATCTGTAGAGTGAGTGTATCTTGCCCACTCCTGATAACCTCTATTGGAATCCCATCCTTACCTGGAGCCATGCCAGATGCAAGTTCATTTATAGCACACTTAACTTCTGTTATGGTAGGAAGTGTGTTCCAGGTGGTCAAGAGTTGACAGGGCCTCTATGGCGTTGAGGGCATCAGCCTCTAGTTTAGTCTCGCTTGAGTAAAGCTCCAAATAATCCTCTAACCATCTATACATCTGCTGTTTCTTATCAGTGATTTCTCCAGTCAAGGTTTTCAGTGGTGCACTTCTTTTGATCATTGGACCACAGGCTTTCTTTATCCCTTCATACATGCTTCTGATGTTTCCCTTATCACTTGTATTTGAATGGACTCAGATACCTTGATCCAATAGTCATTTGCACACATTCTGGCAGCCTTTTGCACATCCTTCCTAGCTTGCTTCAGCTCACTGAGAATGTTTCGCGTTGTTCTTTCTTTGTTTCTTAAGAGAGCTATCTTCTTTTTGTCAATCAATGGCTGCCGTGTCTAATTTTTTTTTTTTTTTAACGATTAATCGAAAACTTTTCTTCCATGACTTATACAAATGAATCGGATGTCGAAAAATTGTCGGACATTTAAAAAAACACAACTGAGTTGCAAATTAGTCCTACCTCTTATTATCCCAGTGCCATAAACCTCTACAGCTGTTTTATTAAGAGTTTCCTTAAGTTTACCCCACTTTTAACTTGCTGTACAATTTTCGGATGTATCAATGAACGCGTTTTCAAGTTGCTGTTGGAACACAAAGCACTTATCAGGATCTTCAGTGTTAATAATATTAATCCTGGGGCTATATTTATGTTTAGCTGTGTAGATTCTCTTTGGTCTCAGTCTAACCCTTGCAACAACCAAAGAATGATACGTATCACAGCCAGCACTGTGGTAACTTCGAGTCGTAACTTCGAGTTAATGATATATAAACAACCCACGCATATATGTATATATATATATATATATATATATATATATAGATATATATATATATATATATATATATATATATATATATATATATTATATATATATATATATATATATACACACACACGCATATGCATATATAAATGACCCACGCATATTCATATATAAAAACACACGCATATACATATATAAACACACTCGCATATACATATATAAACAGAGGCGCATATACATATATTAACACGCACGCACACACACACACACACACCACACACACACCACACACACATATATATATATATATATATATATATATATATATATATATATATATATATATATATATATATATAATAGGGCTGCGGAAGTTAACGATTAATTAATCGATTAATCGTTAATTCTTTTTAAGGGTTAATTGTTTTTAACGATTAATCGAAAACTTTTCTCCCATGACTTATACAAATGAACAGGATGTCGAAAAAATTGTCGGACATTTTAAACATAGTACCGCAAACACAACCGAGTTGCAAAATTGTACTGAGTCACCATTGTGTAAGCTGCAGCAAGACGTACCAACAAGATGAAACAGTATGTTTATTATGCTACAGAGTCTTCTACAGGTCAGAGAAGCATTAACTATCTACATGTCAGATGAAAAGAAGCAATACAAAGGTCCAAAACTGTCAGGTTCATATTGGGAGAAGATTTCGAAATATGTCAAAGGTTTGGAGTTATTCTGTCAGACCACGTTCCTGCTTGGCGGTCAAGATTTTGTTTCATGTAGCTGTGTATTGCCACTGCTATCATCGTTGACAAAGCATATGACTGTACACGATGATGATCCGGGCTACATAACTAAATTTAAGGCAGCATGTATTAATGACTTCAGTGACCGTGTAGCTAATATGACAAGTATTGAAATACTACAGATTGCAACAGCACTTGATCCACGCTACAAATACCTGAAGTGTTTGTCAAAAGATGCAAAAGAACAAACTTGGTCACGTATTGAACAATAAATAGCAGTTAATGTTCATGATGAGCAGATGGAGACTGCTGCAACAAATGATACTGACATTGACAATGAAACTATATGTGAACCAAATGAAGAGAGTGTTTAACTAATTGAGTCTGAAATGTATAAGAAAGTTCTGAATCGGTTGACCCTTCACAATGGTGGAAACTTAATGAACATCGATATTCAAAATTAGCATTCCTTGCCTAGACCATTATGTGCATACCGGCTACCTCAGTTCCATGTGAACGATTGTTCAGCTCTGCTGGTTATATTGTTAATAAGACGCGCTCGTCACTTGAAGTAAATACTGTCAACAAGCTCGTTTGTTTGCATAGTTGGTTATTAGATGACATATGAACAAGACAATCCAGTGTTATTGCGATTTTTGACAAATACGACTATAATGTGAATTATATGACTATAATTGTTTTAATCGAAATTAACGATTAATTAATCGTAGATTTTTCAAAAGTTAACTATTAAATTTAAATCAATCGGTCGGAACCCTAATATATATATATATATATATATATATATATATATATATATATATATATATATATATATATATATATATATATATATATATATATATATATATATAATATATACAGACACGCCTATACACACGCGCATATTCATGTATAAACACATATAGTCGGGAAGGTAACCCGGTCAACAAATGCCTGAAGAAATCGGATGTGGCGGCCGGAAGTTACAAATACCGCAGCTCTGCTGTAAACAGACAGAACGCAACTACGTCTAAAACAACACTTCGGACGAAAGTAGAAGAAGAGAAAAAACACACACACACACACACACACACACACACACACACACACACACACACACACACACACACACACACACACACACACACACACACACACACACACACACACACACACATATATATATATATCTATATATATATAAAACAAAGTGTATGTATGTAAATATGTATGTCCTTTATTTGTTCGCGAACGGCCCATCCGATTGAGATGAAATTTTCTATACGTCTTCCTTTCATTCCAGAGCTGCCAACTGTGATATTTTTTTAGTGTGAAATCGCCTGCTTACTCAGTATTATTTCATTTTCATTTTTCATTAAAATTTATATATAGCGAAGGGACTTAACTCTAGAAAAAGTTATTTCAAGGGGCATAACTTTTAATAACATTGTTGTATAACTTATAGTCATATTGTTGTATCGTTTTCAAAGATTTATAAACTCTTTGTCTATAGTTATATACCGGCATATGAGTTATAATAAATAATGATACAATCTTTAAGGCATTTTCAAAGTTTACATAAAAATAATGCATAATGCATAACATTGTAACTCATCTTTCTATACTTAAGAAGTTATCTAAAAGATGTTGAACAATATCATCGCATCTTTAGTGTTTTCCGCCATCATATCGACACGATTCGCTTGACAGCACTTCTCAGCGCTATCAAGCCAAGACGCCTTACACATTTCAAGCAGCCTGATACGGGGGGAAAATGGCACATCGTAATAGCACAAAGAAACAAGCAGCTTCCAAGATGCATAGTGAGAAACCCGACAAGACTATCAAGAAGACGAACCTGCCTTTGGAGAGTCTGCATGCAAGCTGTAATAAAGTATCTGAACCTACAGTCAATGAAACTACCAATAAGAAGAGCGACGACTACCCACAGACGAACACAAAAATCTTGTGAGAGGAAGGAGGACCAAGACACCAGAATCAGAAACACTGATTCAAACACAGTCAGATGGGTGGTCAAGCGGCTAAAAATGGAGCTTACTGATCAACAAATACAGAAGCAGCTGCAGGAAGAAAATCTTCACGTCAACATTTTGAAGGCAGAGCGGATTCTTACCTACTCAGAATTAAATGAGATGCTCCACACCAGGGACTGGGCGAACCCGGGCCGGGTCAGGCAGACAGACAGACAGACAGACAGACAGACAGACAGACAGACAGACAGACAGATAGATAGATAGACAAACAGGGAGGGAGGGAGGGATAGACGGAGGGAGAGACAGAGGGATGGGTCTATTAGACAGACAGACAGACAGACAGACAGACAGACAGACAGAGATAGATAGATAGATAGACAAACAGACAGACAGACACAGACAAACAGACAGACAGACAGACAGACAGACAGACAGACAGACAGACAGACAGACAGTCGGTAACGGGAACGAGAACTTATATGACTACTTATATGAATTAAATGAGATGCTCCCCACCAGGGACTGGGCGAAGCCGGGCCGGGTCAGCTAGTCTTATATATAAAAGGCAATCTCCGTCCATCTGTATGTATGTATGTATGTATGTATGTATGTATGTATGTATGTATGTATGTATGTATGTATGTATGTATGTATGTATGTATGTATGTATGTATGTATGTATGTATGTATGTATGTATGTATGTATGTATGTATGTATGCATGTATGCATGCATGTATGTATGCATGCATGCATGCATGTATGTATGTATGTATGTATGTATGTATGTATGTATGTATGTATGTATGTATGTATGTATGTATGTATGTATGTATGTATGTATGTATGTATGTATGTATGTATGTATGTATGTATGTATGTATGTATGTATGTATGTATGTATGTATGTATGTATGTATGTATGTATGTATGTATGTATGTATGTATGTATGTATGTATGTATGTATGTATGTATGTATGTATGTATGTATGTATGTATGTATGTATGTATGTATGTATGTATGTATGTATGTATGTATGTATGTATGTATGTATGTATGTATGTATGTATGTATGTATGTATGTATGTATGTATGTATGTATGTATGTATGTATGTATGTATGTATGTATGTATGTATGTATGTATGTATGTATGTATGTATGTATGTATGTATGTATGTATGTATGTATGCATGCATGCATGCATGCATGCATGCATGCATGCATGTATGTATGTATGTATGTATGTATGTATGTATGTATGTATGTATGTATGTATGTATGTATGTATGTATGTCCTTTATTTGTTCGCGAACGGCCCATCCGATTGAGATGAAATTTTCTACACGTCTTCCTTTCATTCCAGAGCTGCCAACTGTGATATTCTTTTAGTGTGAAATCGCCTGCTTACTCAGTATTATTTCATTTTTCATTTTTCATTATAATTTCATATATCTCAGGGGACCTAACTCTGTAAAAGTTATTTCAAGGGGCATAACTTTTCTGTATAACTTATAGTCATATTGTGGCATCGTTTTCAAAGATTTATAAACTCTTTGTCCATAGTTATGTACCGGCATATGAGTTATAATAAATAATGATACAATCTGTAAGGCATTTTCAAAGTTTTCATAAAAATAATGCACAATGCATAACATTGTAACTCATCTTTTTTTGCTTAAGAAGTTACTGTAGTCATGCAGGTGATTAGAAAGAGTTTTAATTAAAAATAATGGATGGTGTGTGGAAGGACATTCTTTTAAGTTACTTTTTTTGTTGTATGAATTTAATGAGAACTTATATGACAACCTATATGAATTAAATGAGATGCTCCCCACCAGGGACTGGGCGAAGCCGGACAGGGTCAGGCAGACAGATAGACAGACAGACAGACAAATAGACAGTCGGGAACAGGAACTTATATGACTACTTATATAAATTAAATGAGATGCTTCACACCAGGAGCTGGGCGATGCCGGGCCGGGTCAGACAGACAGACAGACAGACAGACAGACAGACAGATAGTCGGTAACGGGAACGGGAACTTATATGACTACTTATATGAATTAAATGAGATGCTCCACACCAGGGACTGGGCGAAGCCGGGCAGGGTCAGGCAGACAGATAGACAGACAGATAGACAGACAGATAGACAGTCGGGAACGGGAACTTATATGACTACTTATATGAATTAAATGAGATGCTCCACACAAGGAGCTGGGCAATGCCGGGCCGGGTCAGACAGACAGACAGACAGATAGACAGACAGATAGACAGACAGATAGACAGTCGGGAACGGGAACTTATATGACTACTTATATGAATTAAATGAGATGCTCCCCACCAGGGTCTGGGCGAAGCCGGGCAGGGTCAGCTAGTATATATATATATATATATATATATATATATATATATATATATATATATATATATATATATATATATATATATATATATATGTGTGTGTGTGTGTTAGTTCGTTAGTTAGTCGACAGATCATCCTCATTGCACATCGAACCATTCAGTCCATAAGTGCTCGGATCCTCTCCTCAGTAAATCCCGCAGCGTGTAGCGTAGCAACTGACGACACCAGTTCTGTGTTGGTTTATCAATCTTCTTTGGCTTTCTGCGTAGTGTTCTTGTTTGGCCACCCCTCTTTTAATTTGCTGTTCTCGCAGTCTGACCATGGTTGTCGATTCACAGTCATCACTTGGTTCTCGCAAAAGTCTTACTTCTCGTAGAGCATTCAGAATGTCAGCCTGGTCCATGGCTCGTCCGTCTTCCATGGTAGCCTTACCTGCAAGGTTGTCAGCCCATTCATTTCCTCGTACACCCGCATGTCCTGGCACGAAAATGAAACTAATCTTTGTCAGCCGAGACCGCTCCAGAGATAGCAGCCACTCTTTTAATGTGCTCTCTTAAATGCTCTAGTGAATGGCTGTGTCTCGAGCCATGTTATTGTTTTACTTACGGCCATGACTTCCATAGTCTGGCTACTTGTGGTCAAAGCAAAAGAACCAGAACTTCCTTCACAATTCTCCCTCCAGCCTGAGCTGTAAAAACCCATGAACTTCTCACTCGTCGAATGACCTATCCATCTGTGTAAATGACAGCATCACCATCCAAAGAATTCTCTAAGATCAAAGTTTGTACTTCTCCTCCACAGAAGCCGGACTTTCTTGTCTGCGTTGGTCCAGGTTTCTCTTTTTGGACGGTACCCTCCCAGTGTAGGTGGGAAAACACCTTGCCTCTCTAGCTGACTTCATGTTTTCCTGGCAATTAACTTCTCCAGCAGTTTGCCTATTGTATTTTGCATGGTTAATACCAGACATCCCTGAATTTTTGTGTGGTCTTTGCCAGGCTTTGGCAAGTGAATCAGATAGCTGTAACTATTCTTCCTTAATGCTAGCACCCCCTATGCTGTTGTTATACATATCTGCTAGTTTCTCTAGCTCGTTGTCAGTACAAATATTGATATCGTCGTACCTTATACCATCTGGACCTGGTGCGCTGTTTTTTGTTCGTCGAAACACAGCTCTGATCTCTTTCACTGTTACTGTGTCTTCAACTGCAATGTTCTGGGCATTACTTCTCACTTTTCACTTTTAACCAGATTTTTGAAATAGCTCGTTGTCAGTACAAATATTGATGTCGTCGTACCTTATACCATCTGGACTTGGTGCGCTGTTTTTTGTTCGTCGAAGCACAGCTCTGATCTCTTTCACTGTCACCGTATCTTCAACTGCAATGTTCTGGGCCTTACTTCTCACTTTTCACTTTTAACCAGATTTTTGAAATAGCTAACTGTTGTGTATATCTCTCATTCCAAGTGCACGATAAGACTAGGATGGGCAACTCTGTCCTTCTCGGCGTTTTACCATTTCCTTACAGCACTACGCTAATACATCCAGGCCGTTTCCACCTCACAATTCCACCAAGGTCGCTGCTCCCAGCTTTTTTTTCTGCCATGATGATCTCTGCGCTTGTCGCGCCTTATTTTACTCACAACATCTTGCCCTGAACCGTCATACTTAAAGGTCTTGACTGTTGACTTGTGCAGCCTTTCTCCACCAATATGCTGCAAGGGTGGTGGTCGCTGCCATGGTGCCCTAGGACACCCCATCTACACACTGTAGTGAGGGACAAAGATACCAGTGCCAGGTCAATAACACTGGCCTCATCACATGGGCGACTCGCTGTCCTGGTGACACAGCCACTGTTGATACAAACAAGGTCACTGATTTCAAGTGCCACCTCGATCTCCTCCCCCTGTGTGTTGGAAGAAATGTTACCCCATCATTTGCCTTGAGAACATATATACATATACTCACACGTATACATTATATAAACAAGCACACCCACACCCACATATAAACACACAAGATAAGTAAAGGATCCTATTTCACCCCCGAAGCGCTTTGGATATATTATTCTAGCCTCATATTGTTTTGACCGAACGGCACTCTACTGGTCATTATCGCGGCAGTCACCTACACTTCTCAAGAAATGTGTGGTACTTAGGTTTGGCTGGATCGACCTGTGAGTCAATGTGTCATTGGTGGGTTCAAATGGACCATTTTCTATGTCATCTTGGCGTTAGGGCTCCCTTGGTGGGCTCAAGGAGACTAACACCCATTTTAACCACTGGAGTGCCATTGATGGAACCTCTATTGCAATGGTTCTCAAACTTTTTTTGGCCCGTGCCCCCCTTCGCCGTATTTTCAGAACGTCATCCCCCCCCCCCCTTCCTATCAAACATTTGGCCCGTGCCCCCCTTCACCGTATTTTCAGAACGTCATCCCCCCCCCCCCTTTCATATTTCCTATCTAAAAATCCCCCACCCCTACACAGTATACGTAAAAATGGAAGGTAAATTTAATAGCATATACTAAAACAAGTCTAGACACCTACATAAAACATGATTTGTGAGTCTACTTACTTTATAAAATGAATTTTAGAAGGATGAGACACACATAACTGTAAAGTATGAAGGGAAAAACAATATCAAGTCATCGGTTCTTGTATTAACGCGATCTAGAAATGGTCTTCATCCCTCCCCCCCCCCCCCCCCGGAAACCCTCAAATTCCCCCCTGGGGGGGGGGGAATTCCCCACCGGTTGAGAACCACTGCTCTATTGAATCTAGATGCCATGTTTCCTGTGGTGTCTGGTAGTCTACGTGTCGAAGTGGTCATCCCGCTTGCCTTGCGATCCGAAGGTTGTGGGTTCGGTTCCAGGCTGCATCGTTCGGTTCACGCGTGCAATTTTCTCGGAGACTCGTGTTTTGTGTAACGTTTTCGACTTGACGCCCTGCAGAAAGAGACCGAGCTAAACATGATCAATCCCGGTGCAATGAAGTCAATCCTTTTGCAGTTTAAACCATTATTTTTACAAAACGCAATGGAAAGAGTGAATACAAGATCTTTACGTCTCCCTCTCCCACCCCAACACTTCACTGAGGCCGAGGCGTGTAGTGGAAGACAAGAAGAAGAAGAAGAAGAAGAAGAAGAAGAAGAAGAAGAAGAAGAAGAAGAAGAAGAAGAAGAAGAAGAAGAAGAAGAAGAAGAAGAAGAGAAGAAGAAGAAGAAGAAGAAGAAGAAGAAGAAGAAGAAGAAGAAGAAGAAGAAGAGAAGAAGAAGAAGAAGAAGAAGAAGAAGAAGAAGAAGAGAAGAAGAAGAAGAAGAAGAAGAAGAAGAAGAAGAAGAAGAAGAAGAAGAAGAAGAAGAAGAAGAAGAAGACAGCACATTAGACATATGTAGCTAGACCTATATTCCTATAAACCAGTCAGCACTTGGTGGGTTGATATAATCAGCATCTCAACAATCGCCTTTACATCTCACGAAATTTCCTATAGTCTGTTTACTTTCGTCTGCCCCAATATAAAATTCCACATCTCAGTAACCAACTGAGGGAAAATTATGAGATTTAGCATATAACCTTATCATTATGTCCACCCAACAAAACGATTTTTGTTCTGGAGATTGTAGAGCAGATTTCAATGTTTATTTATATGCGGTATATAATTTACGGATCAAAGATTAAGTCCATAATTTTAAATGTATTACACCTTCACCCAGACATATCCGCGCTTTTTATTTTTTTTTAGTTATCTCATGGTTCACGTTACGGCACCAACGGCGCGCAGTTAAATGGGATTGTTCAGAGGTGTCGCCAATGTGGGTTCTTTCATGAAACGTGATTATATAAATAAATATATAAATAAATGTTACCCTAATATAATATTAATAACTAATATTTGAATGTGCGAATATTGTTCAATTGGATTGAATGTAAAATGTTGTATACTTCAAAGCATCGCTATGAAGTTGTACACATATTTTTGTCAAGAAGCTGATCGCAGGAAACTGTTTCATACTGTTACAAATCCCGAAAAAAGAACAGTGCATGCATTGGGTTTGAGTAAACGGCCATTTCGTCGATGGGTTCAAGAATCTAGAATGAAACCAACACGCGATAAGCAAACGGTAGGTAGAAAGGCAATTGTAGACAACTTTGACAAGGATGTCATAAGGCGAGCTATTATAAAAATGCTGGATGCCAAAGAAACAGTGACTGTAAGGAAATTTAGGGTTTGGTTGAGAAAGAACAATAACATAGAGCTATCCAAAACAACTTTGTGGAAAATTATAAGGACATTAGACTTCTGTTTTAGAAAGTACAAAGGAGGTAGAAATATCCTCTGCGAGCAACCGCAGTTAGGAGCCATTAGAAGCAGATACTACGTGAAATAAGGGAAATGCGCAAAGAAAATTATGACATAGTGTATTTGGATGAGACGTGGATCAATGCGCACCACAATTGAAAAGGAATGGCAATCAGTGGATGGAAAGATAAAGCGATATGTGCCCAGTAGTAAAGGACAGCGTTTGGTCATAGCCTATGCTGATATTACTAATAATGGCTTATTACAGAATGCTGGACTTGTGTTCGTACCAAAGCATACAGACAATAGGGATTACCATAATGAGATGAATGGTAATGTAATTTGAGATTGGCTCGAGAATACAGTACTTCCATCCCTTGATAGACTGTCTTGTCTAATCACGGACAATGCATCATATCACAATGTTGTTGCCCAAGAAGACAAAATACCTACAGCATCGAGCACAAAGGAAGCAATAAAGATATGGCCCTGAAGAGAAATTATACAATTTCCAGAAACATATTTCAAGCTACTGTTGTCGTCCATTGTAAAACAGGCGCAAAAAAGCAAGGCATATCAAATCGACAAGTTGATAGAAGATCATGGCCATAGGTGCTTGAAACTTCCGCCATACCATTCTCATTTAAACCCTCTAGAACTTGTGTGGGCTAAAAATTAAAGGACAGGTGGCAGCTGACAATACGACATTCAAATTGTCTGATGTCAAGATACTAACCCAGTCCGCGCTATTACATATTGATAATATTTACTGGAAAAAATGTTAGGACCATTTGTTGAAAGACGAAGAAGACTATTGGAGAAAGGATGGATTGAATTTTATGCAACCGAGAGCAGTCATCAACCTACTGAAATCGTCCGACACAGATTAAGGTCTGGGCAGATCGCAGACCTTAATCCACGTGCACACTTACTGGGATATTTTGCTCCAACTATTCAGACGAATTGCAGGCCCTAAACATTACAGCATCAGCACAATGTCAATGGCAACAGTTTGTATTCCATAGTGATGAATTTTCAATTCCGCAAGCCCTCAGCGGTGACAAACAACTGGTATTGAAAAAAAAAATAAAAATAAAAAAAAGCAAACCACTAAACACATTGAATACCAACAGAAGAGTAATATTGCGATGGAAACTGACATATTGTGGCATAACAAGAAACGTGAGAGCATAGTTGTCAAATTAGGGGACAACACATGTACATACGACTCAATCTATAAACTTCAATGAAAAGAGGACCAACATTTTGGTCGTTAAAAAGAAAGCCCTACAGAAAGACTGAAAACTATTTTCATAGTGCAAAACAGGTAATCGCGTTCCGTCTCTGAACGGTAAACAGCAGAGTAGACAATCGTTCACGAAGACTCAAAGCGGGTCTGTCACCCATGTGTACGTGTGATCAAACTACACAGACAGCTGAACAGATCCTTAAAAATTGACACATGATGACTAAATTGTGGTATAATTTCTGGTCACTCCATACGCACATTAACACACAGCTATTTGGAAGCTTTCACGAACTCAATATAAAAAGCTAAATGCATCTTAGTAACATGACTCCTTGTGTACAAATTATTAACCAGCAGCTGAAGAAACAGAAAGGAATTGAAAAATAAGGTATGAAACATATTCCTTCTACATTCCTGTCAAGTTACACATTATTTACCCCATGCCTATGTAATTCTCTGTCTTTACTATTATTACACATTGCACCCCTTTCGGGAGTCTCTGTGGTGAAGGGGACAAGCCGTCTGACTCGGGCTCCGAAGGTTGTATGTTCGATTCCGGGCCGCGTCCTTCATTTCACGAGTGCATTTATTCGGAGACTCCCAAGGGTCGTCGCTGGAGCTACGGAGTTCGTGCTCTGTGCGACGCTTTCCGCGCTGCGGAAAGAGACTGAGCCATATGGGATAAAAACCCAGAGCAATGCAGTCGACCCTGTCGACTTTTAAGCGACTTTTTTTAAATTGTATCCACTCCCATACGAATCTGGCTAGGCTACGCCTTGTACTTGTGTCTTTACCCGAAATGATGTGTTTTACTGTAAGACTAATTGTTAGCGTGAATTCACTTCATTTTCGCCAAAACATCAAAGAAATGTCGCCGCTTTAGATGATTTAAGTTACCTTTTGACCTATCAAAGACATATTCCTTGGGTGGGGATAAATATAAGACGGCAGGAACCCCGGGAAGGTTCACCCGGTCAACAAATGCCCGCAGAAGTCGGATGTGTCGGCCTAACGGCGCAAGAACGCAGCTCTGCTGTAAACAGGCACAACGCAATCACATCCGAAAAAAAACTCCGGATGAACGAAGAAGAAGAAGAAGACGGCAGGAAAACTTTCATAGTGATGCAACAGACAGTTTTCATAAAAGTTGATCGTGAATAAAGGCATTCATTTCTGAACAGACTATAGTACCAATTTTCCGCTGGGTTGGCCTGGGAAACCAGAACTACCTTACCATCGCATTCCAGTTGTTACCGTTACATCTTGAAAAGCGCCACACCCCCGGCGGATGTAGCAACCGCAACCTGCCGAAGGTACACTGTTGTTAGTCAACTATAATCAGATCAAATCTAGGGTGCACTCCAGAAATTGCCGTGCAAACGGAACTAATCGCCTGCTAAACCGTTCAATGTTGTGTCGCGCCTGCTCTAACAATGGACACACTTTGTACAACGCCATGACCGACAGCAGGGTTTTGTCGCAGATAATTGCAAGCGCATACTTTCATTCGATTAAGCGAAAGATTGTTAATTTTGGCTGGTTGGTTAGCTGGTTGGTAGGTTGTTTGGCCTGTTGGTTGGTCTGGAAGTTTTCGGTGTTTATTTTCCTATCTGGTTTGTCCCTAGGTTGGTTGATCCCTAGGTTGATTGATTCCATGGTTGATTAGTTCCATGGTTGTTTGATTCCACGGCTGGTTGGTTCCTAGGTTGATTCCATGGTTGATTGCTTCCTAGGTTGATTCAATGGTTGGTTGGGACCTAGGTAGGTTGATCCCATGGTTGGTTGGGACCTAGGTAGGTTGATTCCATGGTTGTTTGGGACCTAGGTAGGTTGATTCCATGGTTGTTTGGGACCGAGGTAGGTTGATTTCATGGTTGCTGGGTGCCTAGTTTGGGTGGTCTCAATGTTGGTTGGTCCCTAGGTTGGTTGATTCCATGGTTGGTTGGTACCTGGGTTGGTTGAATCTAGGTTGTTTGGTCTCTATGTTAATTGGTTCCATGGTTAGTTGGTCACTACCTAGGTTGCTTGATTCCATAATTGGTTGGTCCCTAGATTAGTTGGTTCCATGGTTGGTCGGTCCCTATATTAGCTGGTTCCATGGTTGATTGGTACCTAGGTTGGTTGATTTGATGGTTGGTTGGTCTCTAGGTTGGTTGGTGTCTAGGTTGGTTGGTCTCTAAGTTGGTTGATCCCTAGGTTGATTGGTCTCTATGATTGGTTGGTGGATCCTTCAGAATAGTGAGTGTAAGTTCAAGAATCAACATCACAGCACTCGGGTCATTCCCATGCGTGCTCAGTCCCCTCCTTCAGCAGCCAACGGGTGGTATCGGTGGCAGCCTGACAACACGAGGAATTAACTCTTTCAGTCCGATGCATCAGCAATCAAGAGGTTTGAGCCCTGACAAGTGCATGCATCTTTCGGAGGGAGGTTGGCGTGGAGACTGTCCTTCTGAACCAGTAGCACAGTAAACGTGTGTGTGTGGAATATTTGAATGCCTCTCCTTCCCCTCTCCAACCTCAGAAATCAGTACGGTAGGCAAGGCTGATGCGGGAAATTCACAGCTGTAGAGAGGTATATTATTATGTAACTCGCTGTCAACACCAGCATCTTTCAGCTGTATGTTGATTTCTTGGCAAGATTACACCCATTAGTTTGCCATTGCTTTCTGAGCGGCCGGCTCACATACCCCGTAAGTTACCGATGCGATTCGAACCACTGCTGATTCTCACCGGCATCACGTCACCGACGAGAGTATACGAGATTACGGAGAAAAGTCATAACCTCTAAGCCACGAAGGTCTAAATGTTATGTAACAATGCCTAAATGTTTTGTAACAAGGTATACATGTTATGTAACAAGGTCTAAATATTATGTACAAAGTCTAAATGTTATGTAACAATGTCTAAACTCCTTGGCCAAGTTATTACGTCGCCTGACTCGTGTTCTGAAGGTCGTGGGTTCGATTTGGGGCTCTGTCGTTCGGTTCACGAGTGCAATTTCCCCAGGGATTTCCTGCGGGTCGTCGCTGGAGCTAAGGATTTCATGCTTTGTGCGAAACTTCCGGCAAGCCGCCTTGTGGAAAAAGACCTAGCCGTATGGGAGAACACCCGGTGCAATTAAGTTGGTCCTTGCAATCAATACAAATTGTGGTCTTGTAGGAAACAGCGGGGGGGAGGTGGAGGAGAAGAAGAAGAAGAAGAAGAAGAAGAAGAAGAAGAAGAAGAAGAAGAAGAAGAAGAAGAAGAAGAAGAAGAAGAAGAAGAAGAAGAAGAAGAAGAGAAGAAAAAGAAGAAGAAGAAGAAGAAGAAGAAGAAGAAGAAGAAGAAGAAGAACAACAACAACAACAACAACAACAACAACAACAACAACAACAACAACAACAACAACACATACAACAACAACAGCAACAGAAACAACAACAACAATATTCGGTTGGATTCGAAGTCTTCGCCCTTCACATATTCTACACCGTAGCACAACGTGATGAAGTATACAGCCCCTTTACTCTCCCGCCTTCCTTCCTAGACAAAATGTATCGTTTATCTCACCTCTCATTTATCCGACATTTCAAGTTGGCAGACATTCCTTCGCAATCCTCCCCTCGACCAGCGGCGGAACCCCAACAACAGGACTACCACCGCTTCATCCCAAAACGATTCCGAGCGAATCCACTTGCCTTTGATGTCACGGCCGGGGGACAGCGTCAGTGATCCCTGTGAATCCCTAATCTGTGGGTCGGCCACTCAATTTGTTTCTCTCACGCCGGGAACAACGGTAGGTCTGTGCAGAGAACCTTGTGGGGTCTAAGGTGGCCATCTTTGACTTGACTTATGAGTTTAGATGCAGACCTGGGCCGTCCTTCTTAACCAGCAAGTGATGACAGTTGTCCTCAAGTGCATTCTTGTTAAGTTAGATATGCATTCTCTCTCTCTCTCTCTCTCTCTCTCTCTCTCTCTCTCTCTCTCTCTCTCTCTCTCTCTTTCTCTCCTCTCTCTCTCTCTGACAGTGTCTTTCTTATTGTCGATGTCTGTCTGTCTGTCTGTCTGTCTGTCTGTCTGTCTGTCTGTCTGTCTGTCTGTCTGTCTGACATTTTTATGTTTGACTGACTGTCTGTCTTCTCCTGCTGTACTCAAAGAAATATCCCTGTACAATGACATTAAATCGTGATCCCTTCCAAGACCAAATCAACGAAATTACTAGAAGTTGTAGCACTACGTTTGAGTTCAAAGCAAGCGCAAGTGGAAAATAGGGACATTTTAGTTTTTCCATTTACTGCTCACGGGGTCAGCTTCATATACAAACAAAGTAAGGACACTGTAGAGTATTTTCCATTTACTGCTCACGGGGCCAGCGTCATAAACAAACAACAAGGGATTCATAGAAACAAAACGGCTCAATGAATGTGTGGCCAGACTTGGCTAATAATGACATCTTTTGTAGTTCAGAAATAAATGGCAAACTACCGAACGCAAACTTGCCAAGATATCACAAACAGCCAAAAAATACTGGGGTTGACTGCAAAGTCCTGTAAAGGATATGCAACTAACTTGTTTATAGGTGTTGAGCTGGCCATGCCTCGGAGTACACTGTATTCCCGCATGGAGCCATTATTGATCTGGGTGAGACAGGTTCGAATCCCGGTATGGTTACTATAACCTATAATGTTTACATAGTCTAGTGCAGAGGGGGGGGGGGGGGGGGTCATTTTAGGGTTTCCGAGGGGGAATTAAGATTATTTCATGATCGCGTTACTACAAGAACCGATTGCTTGATATTGTTTTTCCCTCCATACTTTACAGTTCTGTACTTCTCGTCCGTCTGAAATTCATTCCATAAAGTAAAAAATTAAGTTGCATGTCCTTCAAAGGACGTAGCAGTCAACCACAGCATTTTCGCTGTTCGTGATTCCTGGGCACATTTTACGTTCAGTAGTTTGCCACTGATTTCTAAATACCGGTTCCTATACCTTTTTCGAAAAAACCAGCAACGCTGTGTTTCGAACCCGGGTATACGGGCCCACAAACCGCGTTCGCAAGCCCTTAGCCACAGAGACCGGTCCATAGACCTGCAAATCACGTTTTATGTAGACTTCTATACTTGTTCTAGTATGTGTTATTAAATTTAGCTTCCATTTCTCGCAACTGTATGGGGGGGGGGGGGGGGGATTTATAGGGAGGAAATGCGAAAGGGGGTGGGGGGATGACATTCTAAACAAGTGGTGAAGGGGTGCATGGCCAAAAAAGGTTGAGAACCAATGGTCTAGTGTGTTTTCTAATATGTAGGTCGTGTCTCCATTATCCCTGCCCCGTTCAACATCGGAAGAGAAATTATAATTAGGGCGCATCCCGACAGATTTCATAGCATAATTGGGGGGGGGGGGGGGGGGTATCCTGTTTTCTGTAGTGCGGCTCCTGGCTGGTTGCCTCCGTCTTCAGCACCTTTCCT
Source organism: Cepaea nemoralis (assembly GCA_014155875.1). Taxonomy (NCBI): domain Eukaryota; kingdom Metazoa; phylum Mollusca; class Gastropoda; order Stylommatophora; family Helicidae; genus Cepaea; species Cepaea nemoralis. Next base: position 94,563 of record JACEFZ010009040.1, on the reverse strand, counting down.
TTACTAGAGTAGACTGTGGTCTTACCCGAGTTTATATGTGTGCATGTACACAAGCGTCTGCGCATGTATGTACATACACACATATCTAGAGCATTCTGGTTTTTAACTGCGCCAGAGACTCGCCGCCGCCCCTTCTCCTGTTAGTTTAAATAATTCCGCCACGTGAAGGCCAGGAGTTGGACTTTTGCTGCCAGGGGTGATAAATGCACATGATATGGGATATTTTGCAAGGTTGGGTGCTCACCCCCGGCTATATAACAGCAATTTGGAACAGCAGACTACATTGTTTGTTTGTTTTGCATATCCCTTACAGGACATCGCTGTCAACATCAGCATCTTTCAGCTGTATGTTGATTTCTTGGCAAGATTACGCTCAGTAGTTTGCCATTGCTTTCTGAGCGGCCGGCTCAGTTATCCCGCAAGTCACCAGCGGGGGTCGAACCGCTCCCAGCTCTCGCCCTGCTACGAGACTCTGCATGATAAACGGGATTACGGAGAAAGTGTTGTAACCCCTTGGCCAGAGAGACCGGCAGCAGACTACATGACTGCCCAAAATATAACATATCTAGGCAAACCTTCTGGCTTGGAGACACAACAGTGGAAGTTAAACTATATGAACCACTGATAGAACTAAAAAAGACAGTAAAGTTCATACAAGAGACAACACTGCAGTTATAGACAAAATTCAAGCGAACGCAAGATGAAGAAGAAGGGTCCATCCCAGTCTCAGATTAATATTCCTGTGAGCGAGTCAGCCACATTTGGGACATTAATTTGAAAGAGATTGTTGTCTCTAGGAGGTAATTGCCACGAGTTTTAATCTATACCTCTTTCTTCTACTGCTATGAGCGCCAGTCACTCCTTGTGAACGTCTTTATGTACTGCCCCGGTGACCTCAAGGATCCCGCAACAACCTATAGATGTCAGAACAACGGCAACTAGTAGCACTTCACCTGTACACCAGGTGAGTTCAGAAACACAGGTGAGGCAAGGATAACAAGTGGGAATCAGCGAAGATCACTTATCGCCTGAGCCTGAGCTAGAAGGACTAGATTACAAGTACTAGCCAACTACCGCGGCAGAATCGAAGATGGGCTTCGAGATATGCAATCCTATAGCATCGTAGATATCAGACAGGCAAGTGGGTAGTTGATCTAACCAAGGAGTGCGGTTTTCGAACTCCTTTCCCCCTTTGTGGTTGTTCTTGCCTTCTTCTCCTGCCCTTTATTCTCCTGTCGGAGGAATGACGCTCAATCTAGTCTTAGCGCCAATCAAAATCCAACAATCTAATTGATCTTCGTCCTACAGATCCATACTCACGTTTGTGGTGGAGATATGTGAAGAGATTAAGACAGTGTGATTTAGGAAATGCAAAGGGGGATTAAGAAGGCACGCGTGAGGGATAATACATGCAGCGGATAACGGATTAGACTGTTCAAGGAATAATAATCGCTCGTATTCATTCGTTGCATAGGGTAAATGTTGACTTCTCGTTCTGGAAGCAATAGCTAGATAAGTTAGTGTCATGTCCTTTACAGGACGTTGCAGACAACGCCAGCATTAGTAGCTCTTTGTGATTTACTGGGCATTGTTAGTACCTAAATCCACGCCAAGCGGTCTGCAAGGTATAAAGGGAAATTGTGAAACTATAACTTGCCATGAAACCACAAACAACCCTAAAATGCCCGGGTTGACTGCGACGTCCTTTAAAGGACATGCAATGAACGACACCTATAGTACATTTCCACGAAAATTTGTAAGAATATGCAGTTTTCCTGTGACAAGATTCGAATGTCAGTCATAGACTGTTTCATTATCACCAAAGAACAATTGTGCTTTTGGGCTTTAAAAGAAAGTATTCTACAAGATCGGGGCATTACAGAAAATTGAGTCATAAAGAGCATTGTGTCTCGGAACCTGAATGTAATCATACTACATTATAATAAATTGTCCGTGAGCAATTTTCTGATATGATGGGTCGGTGATTTTATAGCGTCATCACATCTTGTAGACTGTGTGGGGGTGGGGTGGGGGTGGGGGGGGGGGAAGCAGTATTTCCCTGAGTTTCGCAGACGAATTGAACCCAGGCCCGACCGTACTCATGGCATACTTTCAATTAATCAGGCTCCGTCTCCACAATGAAGGTTGGCTGCAATGGATCTCCAACATTGTCTGTCTGCCGCCTTGATTGTGCATTCTGTCAGACATGTTCGTGCGTCTCTTGATGTTATCTTCCCATTTGTATCGTTGTCTAACTTTTACTCGCTTGCCTTCAACCATACCCTGCTTTATGGTTTTCATAAGAGTGCAATGTGTATATATATATATATATATATATATATATATATATATATATATATATATATATATATATATATATATATATATATATATATATATATATATATATATATATATCACATGCTAACTTTCTTATTTCTTTCATCAACTCTTCATTCTCGTGTTTTCTAGAACCGCTGTATTTGATTGTTTTTATTTCTATGAAATACGACATATTCTTCTGTATATCCACGTTTCTATTCGACGGTCTAATTGCTTGTTCATTGTCCAGGCTTGCGCGCCATATAGTAATGTTGAATATACACAACATTTGACAATTCCCACCTTTAATGCGTTGCTGACATAGTGTGGTCACATTTAACGCCGCCGTGGCTTGTAAAGAACAGCGACGGAAGGCATGGCAGAAGAGGCAGCACGAAGCTATTACAGACACCTGGACATGTACACGGATCAGAAGAAATAGCAAGAGATCGAGACACTCTTCGGCAGGCCGTTATGAAAGCCTCGTCCTGGCAAGAACCTGCTGCATGAAGATAACACCTTCATGAGAGACTCATCTGGAGGGATTAGCTTTCGTATCGCAGGGTTTCACGTCTGAATGTCAGACCACCAAGACTACCCGTTTCCCTGGCAGACTGCGTAAACTGGACACTAATGGCGTCCACACTGACCCTTCGGGCCCAGTTCGCGCTGTGATGTCGGCATTTCCTAGGTCCTCCGTTACGGAGATGGCCAATGCTTAAAGATCTTACGTGTTGTGTTGTGAAAGATGTCACTAGGATGTTCTTTCTACCTGCATGTTCTGTGATTGGTCAATCTTCTGGAAGATTCAGTTTAATTTTAAGTCCCATGTGTTAGCGTTCAGGTGTTAGCGTTCAGGTGTTAGCGTTCAGGTGTTAGAGTTCAGGGTACCAGGACATTTATTGGGAAGAAAAGGCGGCCGGAGTGACACCAACCACATCATCAACCACCGATTGCTCATTGTCTATTCCCAACCTTGACCTAATCCCAACTAGTCTGTATTTCTCCTGCTGAATTATGATCGATTGACTGACTGTCTGATTGACTGAATGACTGACTGGTTGAATGACAGACTGAATGTTTGCTTGACTGAGTGACTGATTGGTTGAATGACAGACTGACCGCCTTACTGACTGACTGGCTGACCGACTGACTAACAGTAATTGTTGACAAGATACTAGACTACGAGACGAAGCACCTTATTTAGGATGATTGAGTGCGGATGTGAGTGTTGTTGCAGCAAGGAAGTGGGTATGCGGGGACCAGCGCCACATGTTTACAACAAGTAGGTAGCTGGAACGATCAGCATCTATTCGTTGTTTTCTGACAGAGACGAAACACCTATGTGTTTGTTCAGAGTGCCACTTCGATTATCAATTAACAATAAACAATCTTTTCTTATCTTTAGGCTACGTTAGGAGAATGTAGGCTAGTTTAGTTTAGTTTAGTCGATGGATCAACATCACGGCACACGGGTGCAACCCATAAGTGCTCCGTTCTCCTCCTAACCCAAACCTGAGTCTGGAGAAACTCAGCTCAGTGCACGAACTCCGTAGCACCGGCGAGGATCCTGAAATACTTTGGGTAGATTCTTAACTCGAAATTTTGCCCGGGCAGCGCTGTTAGGCTACTCTTTTTCGATTTCCAACTGCCAAGGGATGTTTTTACGTGCGCAGGAATACACACGGGCGTCCGATCTCACTACCCAGAGACCAGGGGAAATTTTATTACTAGAAGTCCACATGAAAAAATCCCGGTCCTCACCGGGGCTTGAACCCGGGACCTCCAGCACTCGAAGTGATCACCATACTTCGAGACCAGAAATATGGGCTATTACTACAGATAGCAACCGCCAGCAAAAGTGAGGGGAAAAGAACACTGAGAAGGCAGAGAGGTAAATATCTGGATGGCTAGACGATATGGTATGGTCGAGACAAGAACACGGAGCTGATCCACGATTCTAGAGATCGTGTGAGATTACGAAACTTGACCGGCAATGCGTATGCTGATGATGAGCAACAAATGTAGTGACAGTGTTGACTTATCGGGTATACTCAGATGGTCCAGGGGTCAACCGTCCAAAAGTCCTATGTATAAGGGGCGTTCAATGAAAATCCGTTCGTGCCGCACCGCGTGTAATTACGTACGTTGAACATGATAATGTCATAGTCATGTGATAAGTACCGACCAACGAATAAAAGAGCAAGTGCTTATCGTCCCATGATGCATAGGTTCTGTTTCTGACCGTTGAGAAAATGGCCAGGTTGATCCAAAATCCGTTCAAAGAAGCTCAAAGAGCGGTGATTCAGTTTCTTTCATTTGAAGGATGTCGACCAGTGGACATTCATCGAAGAATGCAGGCAGCGTAAGGTAACAAATGTGTGTTGAAGACAACAGTGACAGACTGGGTTCGAATGTTTCGGAAAGGACGTCAGTTCACGACAGATCTTCGACGGCCTTGTCAAGCGCATATTGTTGCAACAGAAAAAAAACCATCACCAAAATTGATGCAGCAGTACAGATGAACCCTTGTCGAAGCATAAGTTCGCTAGCGAAAGAATTTGATGTGTCAATTGGGCCAATGCAAAAGGTCGTTCGTAAGAAACTGCAATATCGAAATGTGTGTTCACAGTGGGTAGCACGGATGTTGGCCGACCACCAAAAAGAGGAAAGCATGGGATGGTGTTTGAACCATTTGCTGCGTTACAGAGTGGATGGTGATGCATTTCTCCTCCGCATAGTGGCAGACGATGAATCATGGTGTCACCACTTTGAGCCGAGCAGCAAAAGAGAGAGCAATGGAAACATGCTGGATCACCAAAAGCCAAATAATTCAAGTTACAGGTTTCCGCTGGTAAGGTTATGCTGAGGGTAGTTTTTGACCATGAAGAGCTATTGTTGGCCGACTTGAAAGAACCTGGTGTCAATATCAACTCTACCCACTATTTGCAAACACTAGACAGCTGCAAAATGCCATCAAGAAAAACGACCCGGCATGCTTTCTTGCGGTGTGATTTTGTTGCACAATAATGCTCGTCCGCATGTCGCAAAGATTGTGCAGGAAGCAATAGCACGGAAGAAGTGGGAAATTCTGCAAAAATCCCTTTTTGTAGACGGCATTCGCCGCCTACCTAAGCAATGGGATGTTTGCCTGAATGCCTACGGCGGCGACTTCTGACCAAGCCATGGCGCATAATTAATTCGAAATGAATGCTTTGTTTAATTCTACCACATCTGTTAATGTTTCTTTCATGCTTTTGTTATAAAGTCATTGGAACGGGTTTCAAATGAACGCCCCTATTATAAGGCCGTACGTAGCATTACCGGTTTATATTGTTGTCGGCATATAAAACATGATGAGACCTGAAACAGTTTACATCCGACTCTAGGACTCATATATACAGGCGATACTGTTCTCCTCTCAAACACAGCCAGAGGGCTGAGGCTGTTAACTCTGTCTTCTTTTTTTTTATGTCGTTACTTCTGTTAAAAGACAGCGAAGATTACATTCATCCCCCCCCCCCATTAACAAACATCTAGCTAGCTGCGCGTCCTTTACAGGACGTCGCAGTCAACCCCAGCATGTATTAGCCGTTTGTAATTATCTAGACAAGTTTAAACCTTATAGTTTGACACTATTTTCTGAACCACAGACGCTCATACCATTATGAAAATCAACGTAACATGATGTGCTCCCAAAATCACCTGCGGCAGACATTGAACCCGGTATGTCTGAATTGTCAAACTGCTCTCACTATCCCCAAGTGACAGGCGCCGACAACAAATAGCTACCACTACAAAACTACATGCCAACTGGCACTTATGATCAACAATAAAGAAATTGACATTGTCACAAATGTTAAATATTTGGTTACATAATTAATTACACCGGGGACCGCTTCTAACAGTACCACACAGAGGGTGGTCACGGCAATCATTTTACTGTCCTCCTCCTCCTCCTCCTCCTCCTCCTCCTCCTCCTTCTTCTTCTTCTTCTTCTTCTTCTTCTTCTTCTTCTTCTTCTTCTTCTTCTTCTTCTTCTTCTTCTTCTTCTTCTTCTTCTTCCTCCTCTTCTTCTTCCTCTTCTTCTTCTTCTTCTTCTTCTTCTTCTTCTTCTTCTTCTTCTTCTTCTTCTTCTTCGATAAAAACTTTGCTTCTCGCGTGGAGAGGGTCAACAACCATCAGGCACTCAGAGTGAGGAACCAACAATCAGACACTCGGAGTGGGGAACCAACCATCAGACATTCTGAGTGAGGAACCAATAATCAGAAACTCAGAGTGAAGAACCAACAACCAGACACTCAGGGTGAGGACCAACCATCAGACACTCAGAAGAGTTGGGAATCAACCATCAGTCACTCAGAGTGAGGAAACAACCTTCAGACACTAGAGTGAGAAAACAACCATCAGACACTCACAGTGAGGAACCATTAGACATTCAGAAGAGCAGGAAATCAACCATCAGACACCCAGAGTGAGGAACTAACCATCAGACACTCAGAGTGAGGAACTAACCATCAGATACTCGGAGTGAGGAACTAACTATCAGACACTCAGAAGAGTGGGGAACCAACAATCAGACACTCAGAAGAGTGAGGAACCAACCATCAGATACTCAGAAGAGTGAGGAACCAACCATCAGATACTCAGAAGAGTGAGGAACCAACCATCAGATACTCAGAAGAGTGAGGAACCAACCATCAGATACTCAGAAGAGTGAGGAACCAACCATCAGATACTCAGAAGAGTGAGGAACCAACCATCAGATACTCAGAAGAGTGAGGAACCAACAATCAGACACTCAGAAGAGTGAGGAACCAACCATCAGATACTCAGAAGAGTGAGGAACCAACCATCAGATACTCAGAGTGAGGAACCAACCATCAGACACTCAGAAGAGTGAGGAACCAACAATCAGACACTCAGAAGAGTGAAGAACCAACCATCAGACACTCAGAAGAGTGAGGAACCAACCATCAGACACTCAGAAGAGTGAGGAACCAACCATCAGACACTCAGAAGAGTGAGGAACCAACCATCAGACACTCAGAAGAGTGAGGAACCAACCATCAGATACTCAGAAGAGTGAGGAACCAACCATCAGATACTCAGAAGAGTGGGGACCAACCATCAAACACTCAGAGTGAGGAACCAACCATCAGACTCTCAGTGTTAGGAACCAACCATCAAATACTCAGAATAGTGGGGAACCAACAATCAGACACTCTGTCAAACCACGTTATAGTTTACTTAAGTAAAATTTGGAAATAAGCTGCGTTACCAACCAAGCATGTTCAGAATAACTTGTCTTTTATCAACCAATTATGACAAACCGGAATAATTTGAACAAGCTAAATAAAATGTCTGCTTTTTTGCGCGAATTTCACACAAGGAAACACGTTGTTACATACAAGAAGGAAACTTTTTATAATCATCCTTTCATTCTGTAATTCTCTGTCCTGATTTCACTGTAAACTTCTTTAGGTGTGTAAGATCTATACAATTCTATAATGCTATTCTTCAGTGCAGACCCGTGCCGCATCTGTAGCACCTGTTGCCATTCCTCTTCCAATCACCGCCATCAGGAGGTGTGGCCTAATCTGTCTTCCAGCTCATTGATTGGACAGGGCGACCAATGACCGGCGCAGCTTCTGCTCCCCACAAATGTCTTGACGTCTGGCCAGCTATACGGGGCGCCATTTATCTCGCGTTTTCTGACAAACGTTAATAACACGAGTGAGCGCGTTTTGTGGCATTCTGTATCTTAAAGGTGCAGGGAATCACGGCTGCTGATTTAGAATCAGTGACACTCTGAATGTCCTAGAAGCTTCATCAGTTTTCTATCCCCTTAACGAACGTTGAAAAGTCTTACCTGAAAATGCAGTTTATATGTCCAACATTTGTTTTTTAATTTATAAAAGACAACGCTAGGGTGAGTAAGCAACATCTTAACACAAACTGGAAATTGACATTTTTACTGGATATTGAAAAGTCAACTTACCAGCTCACTCTTAAGTCAAAAATATCACATAATATGCACTTCTGAATTCGCCGGAATTTGTGAGTTCTATTTCCGGGATAGGTGCGACGCAGAAAAATTCAGGTGAGTAAAGTTTAGTGTGCAGTCTTATATCATGTGTGTCCCGGTGAATTTTATATATACGTCTAACTTAGTGTTACAATGAGAAGTATACCGAGAAGACTAAGAAATAGAATAAAGCCAGAAATTAGAGATGAGCAGTGCGGATTTGTGGAAGATAAAAGACACAAACAACACCATACACATCTTCAGAACATTAACAGAAAGAGTGACTGAAATTAACATAGATCTATATTTGTGCTTTATTGACTATACTAAGGCTTTTTAATAATACGATGAAGTTATTAGAATGTTGAAAATGTTACACACTGATATTACAGATCTGAGAATAATAAAGAACCTGTTTGACAACCATTTTGGGAACTTATCAACACGTTAAATAAGTTGTTAGACAGTACAATACAAGACTCTGGCCAGGCGTTGTCTCCATCATCTGCTTTTTTAAAAAGATGTTGCTATTCTTTTATATTTCTATGTCTTGCCTGCCTGCCTGCCTGCCTGCCTACCTGCCTGCCTGCCTGCCTGTCTGCCTGCCTGTCTGGCTGTCTGTCTGTCTGTCTGTCTGTCTGTGTCTCTTTCTCAATCTGTGTGATTCTATCTCAGTCTGAATGTCTGACTGTCCCTGTCTGTCTGTCTTTCTGACTCTATTTCTGTCTGTCTGTTTCTGTCTCTCACTGTATCTGTCTCCCTGCTTGTCTCTCTGTCTGTACGCCCCTCCCCGTCTCTCTCATTCTACCACTCTCCCAGCTTGTGTCTCTATCTGTCCGCCTCTCCCTGTCTCTCTTATTCTACCACTCTCCCAGCTTGTGTCTCTGTCTGTCCGCCTCTCCCTGTCTCTCTCATTCTACCACTCTCCCAGCTTGTGTCTCTGTCTGTCCGCCTCTCCTCGTCTCTCTCATTCTACCACTCTCCCAGCTTGTGTCTCTGTCTGTCCGGCTCTCCCTGTCTCTCTCATTCTACCACTCTCACAGCTTGTGTCTCTGTCTGTCCGCCTCTCCTCGTCTCTCTCATTCTACCACTCTCCCTGCTTGTGTCTTTGTCTGTACGCCCCTCCCCATCTCTCTCATTCTACCACTCTCCCAGCTTGTGTCTCTGTCTGTCCGTCTCTCCTCGTCTCTCTCATTCTACCACTCTCCCAGCTTGTGTCTCTGTCTGTCCGGCTCTCCCTGTCTCTCTCATTCTACCACTCTCACAGCTTGTGTCTCTGTCTGTCCGCCTCTCCTCGTCTCTCTCATTCTACCACTCTCCCTGCTTGTGTCTTTGTCTGTACGCCCCTCCCCATCTCTCTCATTCTACCACTCTCCCTGCTTGTCTCTCTGTCTGTCCACCTCTCCCCGTCTCTCTCATTCTACCACTCTCCCCGTCCGTCTCTCTGTCTGTCCGCCTCTCCCGTCTCTCTCATCCTACCACTCTCCCCGTCCGTCTCTCTGTCTGTCCGCCTCTCCCTGTCTCTCTCATTCTACCACTCTCACAGCTTGTGTCTCTGTCTGTCCGCCTCTCCCGTCTCTCTCATCCTACCACTCTCCCCGTCCGTCTCTCTGTCTCTCCGCCTCTCCCTGTCTCTCTCATTCTACCACTCTCACAGCTTGTGTCTCTGTCTGTCCGCCTCTCCCGTCTCTCTCATCCTACCACTCTCCCCGTCTCTCTTATCCTACCACTCTCCCCGTCCGTCTCTCTGTCTGTCCGCCTCTCCCCGTCCCTCTCATCCTACCACTCTCCCCGTCCGTATCTCTATATCCGTCTGGAGTATAGGCTGTCAACCAAACTACCCCAGGCCAGCCTATCTTTAGCTTCTCCTGCAGCTCTCTCCATGTCCTCCCAACTTTGTCCATCTCTGTCTGTAATTCTCTCCCCTGTGTGATTTAGATCTCCCATTATTTCGCCTGCCGTGTGGGCTCCAGACAAGAAAGAGAGTGTCTAGTTATATTTTCCTCAGGTTTTCTCAGCGTGTGTCCTATCCAGCGCCTGCATCTTTTCCTCATCTCATGATTCACTGGGATTTATCTAGTTCTCTCCGTGAGCTCTCAATTGGTTGCTTTGTAATACCATTTGATTCCCACTAATCTGCTGGGGCACCAATTAGTGAATGCTTGTGGTTTATTAGCAACTATTTTAGTCATTCCTCTAACCCATACAAATGTAAACTGATTAGAGATATTAGACGCAGACAGTCAACATTTTTTGGGCATGTTATGAGAAGAAATGAATTGGAGAACTTGGTGACAACTGGTAAGATCGAAGGGAACAGACCAAGAGGAAGACCTAGAAGCAAATACCTGGATGGCTTGGCCTCGTGGCATGGTCGAGACAGAAACACAGAGCTGATCCACGACTGTGGTGATCGAGTGAGGTGGCAAAACATGACCGCCCACGCTTACCGGCATGGCACATGATGATGATCATGATGATGATGATGATACAAATGTACCGATTTAACATTGGAGCTAAAGACGTGGTGCTATGTTTAACTAGGCAGAAACAGAAACAATCAAATACAGAGTTTCTAGAAAAACTGGGAATGAAAAGAGAGTTGATCAAAGATATTTAAAAAAAAAAAGAAGAGGCAAGTGAAATATTTCGGCTATGTTAACAAACATACCACTCTTATAAAAACTATACTAGAAGGCAAGGTTGAGGGCAAACGAGCAAGAGGTAGACAACGATACAAATGGGAAAATAACATCAAGAGATGGACGAGCATCAGTCTGACAGAATGTACAGTCAAGGCGAGAGGGAGACAGTGCTGGAGATCCATTGCAGCCAACCTTCATTGTGGAGACGGCACCTGATTGATTGATTAACTAGGCATGTTTGTGCCTAGCGCAGGCTACACTATCGTGTAAAAAATGCAACCACAAAATCCAACCAACCATTATCTTGTATAACGCCAGCATGTTCGTATTGTTTGATCCACCATATTCTAGGAATGTTTCTGTGACGTTCACTGATTAATTGCCATGGGATGATAAATCGTCTTATTCGAACTTCCCGCATCTGTCATGGGTTTATATACCAACTATAGTTATAATATAAATACAGTAGTTTTCTCTATGCAACATCGTTTAATTTGATATAATACAACATGTCTGCTTTCATATTAACAACGTTTAAGTCATAACTGTGATACATTATCCGCTATCAATTTTTTTTGGTCGGAGACCACTTTTTTTGGCACTGAATCTGTCAGGTTCAACAGTTCTGATTTTCCTTGTCGTCATTACGACATGGTCCATCATGTATGTTACCATAGGAAAGATGTCCGTTCTAAAATGTGTTAACGTAACTTGATTGATGGTGTTGTGTCATAGGTCTTTTGCCACGATAAGTTTCTTTGTATTAATAATGTGGTTGGTTCCCCTTGCTTTCCCAATCCACATAGCTTTGGACTAGGTCCTCGGCTTTTTAGCAACCATCCAGTGAGTGAGTACTTTCGGGGTGTTTATTGGTGATGCTAAATTGTGCCGAACTGTTAGTGTGCATAGCGACATAGAGGTATACATTCTTATACATTCGACCTGAAGTTAGTGTGCATAGTGTCTCAGAGGTGTGTGTGGTGTCTTAGAGGTATGCGTAGTGACATATAGGTGTACATAGTGTCTTAGAGGTATGTGTGGTGTCTTAGAGGTGTGTGTGGTGTCTTAGAGGTATGTGTGGTGTCTTAGAGGAGTGTGTGGTGTCTTAGAGTTGTGTGTGGTGTCTTAGAGGTATGCGTAGTGACATATAGAGATGTGCATAGTGTCTTAGAGGTGTGTGTGGTGTCTTAGAGGTGTGTGTGGTGTCTTAGAGGTGTGTGTGGTGTCTTAGAGGTGTGTGTGGTGTCTTAGAGGTATGTGTGGTGTCTTAGAGGTGTGTGTGGTGTCTTAGAGGTGTGTGTGGTGTCTTAGAGGTGTGTGTGGTGTCTTAGAGGTATGCGTAGTGACATATAGAGGTGTGCATAGTGTCTTAGAGGTGTGTGTAGTGTCTTAGAGGTATGTGTGGTGTCTTAGAGGTGTGTGTGGTGTCTTAGAGGTGTGTGTGGTGACATAGAGGTGTGCATAATGTCTTAGTGGTGTGAATAGTGTCTCAGAGGTGTGCATAGTGTCTTAGTAGTGTGCATAGTGTATTAGAAGTGCGCTTAGTGTCTTAGTGGCTTGCGTAGTTCTTAGAGGTGTGCATAATGTCTTAGTGGTGTCCATATTGGCTTAGAGGTGTACATAGTGTCTTAAACGTGTGCATAGTGACATAGAGGTGTGCATAGCGTCATATAGGTATGCATGGTGTATTAGAGGTGTACATAGTGTATTAGAGGTGTACATAGTGTATTAGAGGTGTACATAGTGTATTAGAGGTGTGCATAGTGTATTAGATGTGTACATAGTGTATTAGAGGTGTACATAATGTATTAGAGGTGTACATATTGTATTAGAGGTGTACATAGTGTATTAGATGTGTACATAGTGTATTAGAGGTGTACATAGTGTATTAGATGTGTACATAGTGTATTAGAGGTGTACATAGTGTATTAGATGTGTACATAGTATATTAGAGGTGTACATAGTGTATTAGAGGTGTACATAGTGTATTAGAGGTGTACATAATGTATTAGAGGTGTACATAGTGTATTAGAGGTGTACATAGTGTATTAGAAGTGTACATAGTGTATTAGAGGTGTACATAGTGTATTAGAGGTGTACATAGTATATTAGAGGTGTACATAGTGTATTAGAGGTGTGTATAGTGACATAGAGGTGTGCATAGTGTCATATAGGTATGCATGGTATCTTAGAGGTGTGCATAGTGTCTTATAGGTGTACATAGTGCCTTTGAGGTGTGCATAGTGTATTAGAGGTGTACATAGTGTCTTATAGGTGTACATAGTGCCTTATAGGTGTACATAGTGCCTTAGAGGTGTACATAGTGTCATATAGGTGTACATAGTGTCTTAGAGGTTACATAGTGTCATATAGGTGTACATAGTGTCTCAGAGGTGTACATGGTGTCATATAGGTGTACATAGTGCCTTAGAGGTGTACATAGTGTCTCAGAGGTGTACATGGTGTCGTATAGGTGAACATAGTGTCTTAGATGTGTACATAGTGTCTCAGAGTTGTACATGGTGTCATATAGGTGTACAAAGTGTCTTAGAGGTGTACATAGTGTCTCAGAGGTGTACATGGTGTCATATAAGTGTACATAGTGTATTAGAAGTGTACATAGTGTCTTAGAGGTGTACATAGTGTCTTAGAGGTGTACATGGTGTCATATAGGTGTACATAGTGTCTTAGAGGTGTACACAGTGTCTTAGAGGTGTACATTGTGTCTTAGAGGTGTACATAGTATCTTAGAGGTGTACATAGTGTCTTAGAGGCGTACATAGTGTCTTGGTGGTGTACATAGTGTCTTAGAAGTGTACATAGTGTTTTCATTTCGACTTCATTGCACCGGGTTTTATCCCACATGGCTCTGACTCTTTCCGCAGGGCGGCCTGCAGAAAGCGTCGCACAAAGCAGGAACTCCGTAGCTCCAGCGGCGACCACTAGGAGTCTCCGAAATGCACTTGTGAACCGAAAGACGTAGCCCGGAATCAAACCCACAACTTTTGGAGCGCGAGGCAGACGGCTTGGCCACTTCGCCACAGAGACCCCCATGTTCAAAATAGTGTATTCCCATAGTGGATGTACACAATGACGCCGCGAATATATACATTTACGGTGTGTGTGTGTGTGTGTGTGTGTGTGTGTGTGTGTGTGTTTTAGGTGTGTGTGTGTGTGTTTACATTAAAACCTGTCCGGAAGCAGAAGCCAGCTATATGTCTGTGAGGCCATCACGTGGTGTAGGCCGGAGTGTACGAAGGAATAGGTGGTCAGTATTTCCCTAACTTAGCGAGACGACGAGTGCAGGCGTCCATCTCACGTCTAACCGTGTTCATGACATCATCAGTGCAGCTCCCTATCACTCACGCTAATATACCCGCTTATGTCAATAACCGTTTTTAAGGGGTTACGAACGCAATTCGTAATCCCGCATAACCACGTTTGAAACACAGCTGCGGGCGATTTGGCAGCAGGCCGCCTTGCACTTGGTTTTCGTACAATGGTATGAGTGCCGGTCGTTCAGAAAGCAATGGCAAAATACTGAACGTAAATTTGTCAAGAAATCACAGTCAAACAATATTGGGGTTGACTGCGACGTAAATTATTTGTTCCGCAAATTTACAAATTTTGTTGTGTATGTCTGTCCCCAGATTCAGCCATGCCTCGAGCTTTCTTGATCAAGAGTAACATCAAACCAGACCGGCTCAACTTCCCAGTTTTTGATGTGCCCGTGCATGATTCGGACGGCAATGTCCGCATTTCGGGCACCATGGCAACCAAGATGTACCCAACAACATATCTGTCTGGTTTCCTTGGTAAGTTCTATAATTCAACATTTAATTATCATACACTGATTTCGTCTTCTTCCTCCACCTTCTTCTTATTTGTGTTCTTCTATTTCCTATCCCCCCTCCTCCTCCACCTTCCTCCTCCGCCGATTCTTCCTCCTCCTCCACCTCCTCCTCCGCCGATTCTTCCTCCTCCTCCTCCTCCTCCTCCATCTCCTCCTCCTCCTCCTCCATCTCCTCCTCCTCCTTCTCCTCCTCCTCCTCCATCTCCTCCTCCTCCTCCTTCTCCTTCTCCTCCTCCTCCATCTCCTCCTCCTCCTCCTCCATCTCCTCCTCCTCCTCCTCCATCTCCTCCTCCTCCTCCTTCTCCTCCTCCTCCTCCATCTCATCCTCCTCCATCTCCTCCTCCTCCATCTCCTCCTCCTCCTCCTCCTTATTTGCCTGCTTGCTTTGAACCCAAGCACAGTCCACACCACGTGCTAATGCTTCTAGTGCCCAGGACTGGTTATTGCATGTGGATTAGCTTTCTCCATTATCAGAGTCCCTCGCTGCGAGGCGAACCCACTCTGACTTCAGAGGTACTTGTAATTTATATCCCTAAGTCAAGGACGAGAAATCAACATTTTAGTCCAACTAAACGGTGTAGGGGTTGAACCCGCTACCTCGGCAACAGCACATCGGAAGACTTCTTCTTCTTCTTCTTATGTTTCGTGTTCTTCTTTTTCTTATCCGTCTGCTCCTGCTTCCTCTCCTTCTCCTTCGTTCTGTATGATCAATATCCTATGCGCATCAGTTTAAATTAAAGTGATGAGTTGCCACGATGAATCCAGTTGTTGTAAGGAAATCATCGCATTGTCCAGCTGCGTGTCTCAAGCATCTCATGCCACATCATGTGATTTCACATCTGCATGTTTCTAGAACCCTCTCTGTAAGGTAATGGATATTTTTCTGTCGGGGGCAAAATAAGAAAATCTTAACCTGCACAATTCATGGCGACTGCCCAAGCCAGGCAGCCTTAATTCCTCAGTCTCCCCCCTCCCCCACCCTCACATCATACAAGGTACTATAGGCATTAATGCCAGTGCTTTTAGCACTGACAGTGTCTGGCACTGGTAACACGGCGTTGGGACGAACAGAGTTCACTAGTGTAGTGGTTATCACGCTCGCCTCACACGTGAGAGGTTCTGAGTTCAACCTCCAGCTGAATCAAAGCGATATTTTGTGCTCGTGCTAATTGGTTTTGTCGGCACTGCTTGCTGCCTGTTCCACTTTTCACTTGGGACATGCTGAGTGATTTTTGCTTTCACGGGAACGGAGCAATTATGGGTGACCAGTTGCCGTGAGGCCATACCTCGACTAACGATTTTGATGAATAAAGCATCTGCCAGCTTCTTCACAAAATATACAATAAACAAAGAGCTATTGCATCACTTAAATATCGGGAGTCATCAAGTGCTTCGTATATTCTACATCGTTATATAACGCACCGAATTGAACTATATAAGGAATAATCAATAAAGGATATAAAGACACATGGGACGAATGTAACGGAAAGAGAACAATGATAAAATAACTAAGTCTTACATAGAGCAGGAATACAAATGTTGACTTCTGTTACACTGGGGGATGTAAGAGCAGGAATACAGATGTTGACTTCTGTTACACTGGGGGTATTGGGAACGACATGTAACAGTTAAGTAATCCAGTGTTGCCTAGCAATGAGACGATACTGTTTGTACTGGTGGACATTACACGGCGCCTGGTCACTTACGAGCTGATAGAACAGACACTGTCTTGATTTTGTATTGATGTTGGAATGCTGACATTTCATTTTATTATAATATTTCACCTGTCTGTCTAATTGTCTGCCTAGATACCCGCCTGTCTGTCTGCATGGTTTATCTCTCTGTTTATACGCATGATTCGTTGACTGTTTACTTCTTTTAGTTTAATACATCATTTAACTTTCCTCTCTCTCACGTTTATTCAATCACTCACGCACGCGTGTCTTCACTCACTCGGTGACTCTCCATCAATGTGTATATAAAATATCTAGCTCAACTTCACGCCTTTGCCAAGAAACCAAGAAATTCACCCAAAGCAATAATCAATGATTCTTCTGCTTTATTTCCCAGAGTCCACAGATGGCAGATTCAGCTTGCCCCAACAAAAAGAGCCATTAGCATGTAAAGCTGACATCCTCCAGGTTACCTCCCCTACGAATTCCCCAGTGACGCCATCAGTACTGGCTGAATGTGCCCTCAACACGCCAATCTGTTCATCCTCGGACAAGCGTCTCGATGTCTGTAACCAATCCTTCAGTTTGTACAAACCGCAATATCGCAAAGCTGCCAACAATACAGTTAACACTGATGCGAAAAATGCTGAAGAAGCTGTACCTTCATCTGATAAAATAAGTAATAGAGCAAAGGACAACGGCCTAAGTCAAGAACTACCATTGAAAGTCAAAAGATCATCAGAATCTGCAGCGCCAACTCCTTCTATTTCTGTGCGGAATTCCCTTTGGCGTCCTGTTCAATGGGAAGATGATTGTGATTCTAAAGAAGTCTCTCGATCGGAAAACTCCACAATACGCGACAAGAAATCGTGTAAGACAGTCTCGAACGATCCTTATGAAGGCAGTGATCAGCGTGGCTGTCCATCCAACATTGGCAACACAAAGATCGATCATTCTTACAAGTCTGAATGTCTTGATATGAACAAAAACTCAATAAATCTGACAGAAAACTGCCCTAGCTCTGTTATGCTTGACTGTGAAAAGAGAATTTCTAAAGATGATTTCACAACTGCCAATGTTGATTCAAAATCTTATAAGGTTCTTCAAGAAATCACGGAAACATCGAGGAAGAATCAAGTTAAAATAGAACCAAGCGACCACCTTGAACCTGGCTGGAATGATGATAGCGGATATTTTTCATCACCATCTTCAAATATCAGCCCGATTATTGACTTCCGGGGTAAAGGCGTTGATGTGAAGCTGAAATACAAACACGGTGGTTGCTGTAAAGTTTCCGACTTAGACACATCACAATGTCTCTCCGAGAAGAGAAAATCACAGGCAATACACGAAGAGAATTTCCAGAAATCACAAAGTCCTGGTAAAAAGCAGAAGATGTTAGACCCAGCCTTGGAATTTCACACAGAGGAGATCCGTAGCCGAATTTTACCATCAGGAAAACCTTATTTGGACTTTTATGAGACGCCGGTTGATGAACATTGCCAACAGACTCACAGAACTCAAGGCGAAATTCGAATCGCTGAGCAGGATGTAAGACTCGCCCAGGAAGAGCCTTGCTTACCCAAGACACGCAATAACGTTTCAGCTGTGCTTGAAAAGGAAACGAAAGAGCTGTTCAAACCCTGGTCTGCAGAGACCAAAGCCACAAGCCGGCAGTTTCAAAGTGTCAAACTTGTGTACTCGCCTAGTTATTACAAAGCCAACGACACACTCCACAAGGGAACTGAAGACGCGCTGAATGATTTTGTAGAAAGAAGCAAAGTGAATGTCTCCATAAATCCCAGCCATATTGCTCATCATCATCATCATAACCACCTGGAGTCTATTAAAACTTTAGAAACCGGTCCTTTAGGGTGGTTACCCAATACAGCGAATATAAATCCACATTCAATAACCAGTTATTATTTAAGGTCACTAGGCCACGCCCAGTCAATCCACCCCGCCCTCTATCCCAACCTTTATTCCGCCTTCAGATACTCGCCATTATCTCTGTTTATGTTGGAAAGAGCTTTGGCTAAAGAAGGACTCCCGAAATCATCTCTGACGACGCTTCACCCCTCAGCATTATTCTTCCCTGGAACATTCCGACACCACGCTGGAGCATCATCTCAATTTTCATCTCTGGAAAAACAAGGCATGCCCCATCAAGGAATCTCTTCGCACTCCGAAATGCCATTCGGCAGCCCAGAACTGAATATCTCATCTCCTCCATTCGACAGATGCCCACAAATTAACACCATGCCGTATTCACTTCACAAGCCATCATCACTGTCACCATCGTCTCCAGCGAGCCTAACATCCCCGTCGAGCACCACCAGCAGCAGTAGCAGTAGCTCAGCAACCAACAACATCATCAACCGAAACAAACGCAGCAGTAGCGAAACAAGCATGGACATGATAAACCTCCACAGCAAGCGGAATCCGGGCTATAACAACAAAAGAAAAGACATTACAGAAACGGACCCCGTCAGGTTTAACTGTGACGCCTGCAGCAAAAGCTACAGCACGTTAAGCGGCCTCTGCAAGCACAGACAATTTCACTGCAGCACTCACATCAAGAAGGAGTTCTCTTGCAAACATTGCGACAAGACCTACATCTCTCTGGGCGCGCTGAAGATGCACATCCGAACCCACACACTCCCATGTAAGTGTCACGTCTGTGGAAAGGCCTTTTCCCGCCCGTGGCTTCTTCAAGGCCATATCCGGACACACACGGGAGAGAAGCCCTTCAGGTGCAACCACTGCGGACGTGCTTTCGCAGACAGGTCCAACCTGCGGGCGCATCTACAAACTCACGCAGACGTGAAACGGTACAGTTGCAAAAGATGCAACAAGACCTTCTCACGCATGTCGCTCCTGACGAAACATGAGGACGGCTGCACCAGCTCCACAGTGTGATGGCCTGAACATGGCGCCAGCTCCACAGTGTGATAGCCGGAAAGTGACAACAGCTCCACAGTGTGATAGCCGGAAAGTGACAACAGCTCCACAGTGTGATAGCCGGAAAGTGACAACAGCTCCACAGTGTGATGGCGGGTACGTGGCATCAACATGGCTGTCTTTCCTAGCGTTTGAATTAACAGTGAAGAATAACACCGTGTCCGGACTACAACACTCTATCATCATCATTGTCAACATCATTATCTTCATTACCATTATCACCATCATCATTGCCACCGCAATTCCATTGCTACCATTCGTTATCGACTTCGGTAGCTCACCAGCCAACGGACAGAAGAGAATAGTGAAGTAACACGACCATACGACTTCAACACCAGACTTTTCATAGACTAACTTCAGGTCGAATGTATAAGAACGGTGTTCTTAAACATCCGGTGTGCTGATGCCGAGGTTAGCGTTTCATTCCCTACACCGGACAGCTGGACTCATGTTGACCTGTCGTTCTTGACTTGGAGACCTAAATTACAAGTACCGCTGAAGTCGGAGTGGGTTCGCTTGATGGCGAGGGACACTATTAATAGGGAAAGCTAACCGTCACGCAAAATTCAGTCCATCACTACTATAAAAGTAGTGTGCATGGACTACGCTTGAGTTCAAAGCGAGCTAGCGAAAAAAAATAGACTAACTTAATTAGTATTATTATTAAAGTTATTGCCACTGTTATTTAGAGAGAAATAATATGACTTCTTATGTGTGGGCAGTACTAGGATAACAGAAAATGAGACGACAGATAAAGAAGACGAAGATAAAGAAGAAGAAACCGCAACAGAAGAGGAAGTAGAAGGAGGAGATCAAGCAGGAGGAGGGGGAAGCAAAATGGGGAGAAAGAAGTAGGGAGAAGGGAGGAGGAGGAGGAGAAGAAGAAGAAGAAGAAGAAGAAGAAGAAGAAGAAGAAGAAGAAGAAGAAGAAGAAGAAGAAGAAGAAGAAGAAGAAGGAGGAGGAGGAGGAGAAGGAGGAGAAGAAGAAGAAGAAGAAGAAGAAGAAGGAGCAGGAGGAGGAGGAAGAGGTGGAGGAGGGGGAGCAGGAGGAGGAGCAGGAGGAGGAGGAGCAGAAGGAGGAGCAGGAGAGAGTGGGAGAAGAACAAGAAGAAGGAGGAGAAGGAGAAGGAAGAGTATGAAGGAAGGGGGTATGAACAAGAGATGGAGAAGAAACAGAATAAGAAGGATGAAGAGAAGGAGGAAAGATTGAGAGAAGAAGAAGAACAAGAAAAAGTAGAAGGAGGAGGATGAGAAGGGGGAGTATGAACAAGAAGAGAAGGGAGAGTATGGAAAAGAGGAGAAGAAAAAACAGAGAAAGAAAAAGGAGGAGGAGAGAGTGACAGAAGAGGAAGAAGGAGAAGGAGCAGAAGCAGTCGCAGCAGAAGAAGAAGAAGAAGAAGAAGAAGAAGAAGAAGAAGAAGAAGAAGAAGAAGAAGAAGAAGAAGAAGAAGAAGAAGAAGAATGACCCCTAAACCACTACACCACCACGGATTCTCTAGTCAAATGTACATATGTAATTATCCATGACAACAAATTTGCAGAAGCGCTTGTTATTAAATTAAACTGTCCAGAAATGACAATATACCGTTTGTGGTTTGTGTTCTTCACAGCTGTATTCATGTTGTTGTATATGTTATATCTTTACACCGTTCTCTTCCTACTTCTCTTTTCTCCTCCTCCTCCCCATCCCCCCCCCCCCCCACATCCTCCACATGTTCTTATTCTTTCTTCTCGGAATGTGTATTTGGGTGGGTGAATGGGTGTGTGGGAGATGTGTGTGTGTTGGGGGATGGGTGTGTCATGGGTGTGGGGGTAGGATGTGGGGGTGTGTCTGTGAATGGGATATGTCTGTGTGGGTGGGAGTGTGTGAGTTTGGATGGGGTAAATGTAAGTAGGTGGAAGATGTTTGTGTGGGTGGTGAGGATGTTTATAGGTGGCGGATGTGTGGGTGGGTAGGGGGATGTGTGTGTGTGTGTGGGTGAGAGATGTGTGGGCGAGGATGTGTATGGGGAATGTGTGTGGGGGATGTGTTTACAGGTGGGGTGTTATGTGGGAGGGGAGTTGTGTGAGGGGTGGGGGAGGTGTTGGATATGCGGGCGGATGAAGGATGTATGTGAGGATGGGAGATATGTGTTTGGCTGGGTGGATTTAGGTGTGGGTGGGTGAGAGGGTAGATGAGAGTTGTATATGTTGATGGGTGGGTGGGTGATATGTGAGTGTGAGTGGTTGATGGATGAGTACGTGTGGGGTGGATGTGTGTGAGAGGTGAGTGTATTGGTGGGGGTTGTGGGTGTGGGTGAGAAGATTGTGTGAGCGGCGGATGTGTGTTGGTGGGGTATATGTGGGGTGGGGTATATGTGGGTGGTGGGGTGTGTGCGGGTGGAAGGTATGTGTTTTTGGATGAGGAATGTGTTTGTGGCTGGGGATGCGTGTATGGGGATGTGTGTGTGTGTGTGTGTGTGTGTGTGTGTGTGTGTGTGTGTGTGTGTGTGTGTAAGGGGTTGGAGTGTTGAGATGTGTAGTTAAGGGATGTGTGATTGTGGATTGGAGATCGGGTGGGGGGGGGGGGTAGTTGGTGAGTTGGTGGTTGGAGGGTGTGTGGGAGGGTGAGTGTGTGTAGGTTGGGGGTGGGTGGGGGATGTGTGTGTGTGTGGGTGCGTGATGTGTGGGTGGGGGAGATTGTGTGGGTGGGGAATGTGTGTAAGTGGGGGATGTGTGGGTGGGTACGGGTTTTGTGTGTGAGTTGGTGGGAATATGTGTGTGTGTGGGTATTGGATATCTGGTTGGGGGATGTGTGTTTGACTGAGTGGTTGTGGTGTGTGGGTGGGTGGTGGAGGATATGTGGGTGGGTGAGTGTTGCTAGGATATGGGATGGGTGGAGGATGTGTGCGTGTGGGTGGGGATATGTGTGAAGGTGGGGGATGTGTGGGTGAGTGATGGATGAGTGGAAGCATGCATGTGTGCCTGGGTTTGTGTGTGGGTGCGTCGGGGTTGTGTGTGGATGGACGTGTGGTGGGTAGGAGATGTGTGTATGTGTGTGTGTGTGGGCGGGGAGATGGTGTTTGTGGGGGTGTGTGTGGGATGTGTGGGTTGGCGGATGGGTGGATGGATGGGAGCATGTATGTGCCTGTGGGTATGTGTGTGGTTGGGTGGTGGATGTGTGTTTGGGGGACACGAGGATGGGTAGGGGATGAGTGGGTTGGTGGGTGGGGGATTTGTCTCATAACATGATAACATGCATTGTTTATGTTTACAACATTCATTTGACAATGTTTTTTATTTTCCCTATGTGAATGCACTATGCGCTGATGAACGAAAGATGAGTGACATGGAAGGGCCGAATGTAAGACGGGCCTGCGTACCCAATTTGTTACCCTTTGAAAATAAAGTTCGTTCGTTTGTTCGTTCGTTCTCCTTCTATTTCTCCTCCTCCTCCTCCTCATCCTCCGCCTACTTCTCCTACTCCTCCTCCTTCGCTGCATCGGCAACATATGGTCTCTATAATTCTGCCCAGGCTTTGTGCTATGGAGAGGTTTGTGCTATGGAGAGGTTATTATACCTTTTTCTGGAGCACACAAACTATCGTCTTTCAGGACGGCCAGGTGCCAGAAATAGATTGGTATGTAGTTTGATGTGACCAAAGTACCTTGTTTTTCTCATCTCTATTTCCTTGAGCAGCGTCCTATTATATTAAGATGTCCTAGAATGTATGTGCCTTTTAACCATCCTAGAAACCCGGCCATTCTTCTGAAGACCCACAAAAGCGTCAATGTTGCGCTGCATCTTTTCAGGCCATTGAATTTTAAATATTCTTAAATGAAACAATTTCTATCCCAGGCAGCGCAACATCTGAAACTGGCTATTCCTCGTGTGAAAAAAAACACGAATGAACATAAATTAACTAGAAATCTTTATTGATGGCTAAACACACACACACACACACACACACACACACACACACACGGGCGCGCGCGCACGCACACACACACGGGCGCGCGCGCACGCACACACACAAATACTAGTAAACGTTTCGACAAAAGTCTTTGTCAACGGGGGAAACAATCCACACACACGCACATACACACCACACACACACATACACACACATATACACAAAAACACACCCACAGATATAAGTAAACGCTTCGACAAAAGTCTTTGTCAACGGGGGGGGGGGGGGGGGGGGGACACACACCCACATACACACACACACACACACACACACACACACACACACACACACACACGTGTACACACACACGACAATATTTTGATTTAATACTGAAAAATTAACAATCACAAATAAATAACCCTCCAGCTTAATTGTATTTGTAATATTTCAGTTTTCTAGTTAGGCTAAGTCACCAGATGTTGTGCCTAGACCGAAGGGCCAGATGGAGTGACCAGACGAAGTGACGAGACGGAGTGACTAGACGTAAAGAACATACGGATTGACCAGACGGAGTGACCAGACGGAATGACTAGACGGAGTGTCCAGACAGAGTGACCAGTCAGAGTGACTAGACGTAATGGCCAGACGTAGTAACTAGACAGATAGATTAGACGTAGTGACCAGACAGATAGATTAGACGTAGTGACCAGACGTAATTACCAGATGTTGTGGCGACACGTTGTGACCACACGTAGTGACCACAGGTAGTGATCAAATGGAGTGACTAGACGTTGTGACCTGACATAGCTACCAGACGTAGTGACCAGACGTAGTAGCCAGACAATAGTGACTAGACGGTGTAATTAGACGGACTGATAGGACGTGGTGACCAGAAAGAGTGATTAGACGGATTTGATAGACATAGTGACTAAACGGATTGACCAGGACATACTGACCAGAGTGACCACACGTAGTGGCCAGACGTAGTGACTAGACAGAGGGTGACCAGACCTAGTGGCCAGAAGTAGTGAGCAGGTGTAAGTGACTAGACAGGGTGAGCAGACGTAGTGAGCAGGTGTAGTGACTAGACAGGGTGAGCAGACGTAGTAAGCAGGTGTGGTGACTAGACAGGGTGAGCAGACGTAATCAGCAGGTGTAGTGACTAAACAGTGTGAGCAGACATAGTGAGCAGACGTAATGAGCAGGTGTGGTGACTAGACAGGGTGAGCAGACGTAGTGAGCAGGTGTGCTGACTAGACAGGGTGAGCAGACGTAGTGAGCAGCTGTGGTGACTAGACAGGGTGAGCAGACGTAGTGAGCAGGTGTGGTGACTAGACAGGGTGAGCAGACGTAGTGAGCAGGTGTAGTGACTACACAGGGTGAGCAGACGTAGTGAGCAGACGTAGTGAGCAGGTGTGGTGACTATACAGGGTGAACAGACGTAGTGAGCAGGTGTGGTGACTAGACAGGGTGAACAGACGTAGTGAGCAGGTGTGGTGACTAGACAGGGTGAACAGACGTAGTGAGCAGGTGTGGTGACTAGACAGGGTGAACAGGCGTAGTGACTAAACAGGATGAGCAGACATAGTGAACAGACGCAGTGAGCAGGTGTAGTGACTAGACAGGGTGAGCAGACGTAGTGAGCAGATGTGGTGACTAGAAAGGGTGAGCAGACGTAGTGACTAAACAGGGTGAGCAGACGTAGTGAGCAGGTGTGGTGACTAGACGGGGTGAGCAGACGTAGTGACTAAACAGGGTGAGCAGACGTGGTGAGGTGTGGTGATTAGACGGGGTGAGCAGACGTAGTGACTAAACAGGGTGAGCAGACGTAGTGAGGTGTGATGACTTGAAAGGGTGAGCAGACGTAGTGACTAAACAGGGTGAGGAGACGTAATGAGCAGGTGTGGTGACTAGACAGGGTGAGCAGACGTAGTGACTAAACAGGGTGAGCAGACGTAGTGACTAGACAGGGTGAGCAGGCGTAGTGAGCGGGTGTGGTGACTAGACAGGGTGAGCAGGCGTAGCGAGCGGGTGTGGTGACTAGACAGGGTGAGCAGGCGTAGTGAGCGGGTGTGGTGACTAGACAGGGTGAGCAGACATAGTGAACAGACGCAGTGAGCAGGTGTGGTGACTAGACAGGGTGAGCAGACGTAGTGACTAAACAGGGTGAGCAGACGAAGTGAGCAGGTGTGGTGACTAGACGGGTTGAGCAGACGTAGTGACTAAACAGGGTGAGCAGACGTAGTGACTAAACAGGTTGAGCAGACGTAATGAGCAGGTGTGGTGACTAGACAGGGTGAGCAGACGTAGTGACTAAACAGGGTGAGCAGACGTAGTGAGCAGACGTAGTGAGCAGGTGTGGTGACTAGACAGGGTGAGCAGGCGTAGTGAGCAGACGTGGTGGATACACGTGGTGACCAGACAGAGCTATCAGACGTAGTGACTAGACAGGGTGACCAGACGTAGTGACTAAACAGGGTGAGCAGGTGTGGTGACTAGACAGGGTGAGCAGGCGTAGTGAGCAGACGTAGTGAGCAGGTGTGGTAACTAGACGGGGTGAGCAGAGGTAGTGAGCAGGTGTAGTGACTAGACAGGGTGAGCAGACGTAGTGAGCAGACGTAGTGAGCAGGTGTGGTGACTAAACAGGGTGAGCAGAGGTAGTGAGCAGGTGTGGTGACTAGACACGGTAAACAGACGTAGTGAGCAGGTGTGGTGACTAAACAGGGTGAGCAGAGGTAGTGAGCAGGTGTGGTGACTAGACAGGGTGAGCAGACGTAGTGAGCAGGTGTGGTGACTAAACAGGGTGAGCAGAGGTAGTGAGCAGGTGTGGTGACTAGACAGGGTGAACAGACGTAGTGAGCAGGTGTGGTGACTAAACAGGGTGAGCAGACGTAGTGACTAAACAGGGTGAACTGACGTAGTGAGCAGGTGTGGTGGATACACGTGGTGACCAGACAGAGCTATCAGACATAGTGACTAGACAGAGCTATCAGACGTAGTGGCCAGACATAGTGACTAGACAGGGTGAGCAGTCGTAGTGAGCAGACTTATTGACTCGCCTACTCGCCCGTTGGCCATGAGTTTGAAAAGCATCGTGAGAGATTCGAATGTTAAAAATATCACTCGAGTTTGCAGGTCGACCCAGACTACAATGTGCACCTGGAAATGTCTTGGGCAGTAAAAGATACTGACCACTGCACCCGTCCAGTGCGATTAGTCTACAAAATGTGGATATAGCACATGTTTCTTCTTGACTGTTACCTGTAGGAAAGAGACAATCTTCTGCTGTCATATCATAAGAAGAGACACATTGATAATTATTGAGCGCAGAGATCAGAGACAGAAGAGGCAGGGGCAACCCGATATAAATGATGCTGGGAGACCTGAGGCGGAGGACAGGTGAAATAAATCAATAAGAGGATCGAATTCATTGCACCGGGTTTTATCCCAATATGGCTGGGTCTCTTTCTGCAGGGCGGCCTGACGAAAGCGTCGCATAAAGCACGAGCTCGGCAGCTTTACCCACCCAGAAGTCTCGAGAAACCTGCACTCGTGAACTGAATTCGGAATCGAGCCTACGACCTCCAGAGCGCGAGGCAGTCGATGTAAGCACTTGGCCCTCGCAGACTCCCTCAGTACGAAGGAGAGTCATTAAGTAACAGGAATGTTATTATAAAGTGCATGGAAGAGCATGATTACGGAAAGTCAATTTCAGGACATGAACTGGCTCTTAAGCAATACCCCATGCAGGGATCGTATAGGGTGTAATTTTAATGACCGGCGGACTTTTTGAAAATATTGCCGTTCCAAATTGTGTATTAACCTTGTAATACGTCATATTTCAAGCGCCATATAAGCGTTAGTTTAGAATATCACTGCTACATGCAGATGTTTTAGTGATTGATCTCAGCCACAATAGTGTTAACTATTGAAGAACAAGTATTTTTGGTGGAAATGTGTTTCTTAAGGGTGGCATGTTTGCAAATCGCATAATCTCTCGTGGAATTTGGCCTGTACTTTCACCACCGGATCTTTTACTCCACTGGATTATTACCACTGGTGGTGGTGGTGGGGGGGGGGGGGGGAGAAAGAGAGAGAGAGGCACTAAAAGAAAAGAGTACGAAAACATTCCCCACACAATAATAGAACCTCGGGTTTCAATCGCCAACAACATTAATAAGATTAAACTACCCGAACTGCACAAAGTCTTTGACAACATGAACAAAATGTATCCATACTTGCCAACTAAACCGTGGTGGATATTTCCAACACCATTTGTGAACAGAGCTGTAATGTGAATACTTTACCGAAAATAAGACACATTATAGGAGTATATATGGCTGATCGAATATCGATACATGAAACGCATAAACGGGCACTCTCACGATGTTTATACTTCACCTCGACACCGCAAGGTACAAGAGGAACATGATGAGGTGAGATGAGAGATATTGCATGAATCCACATACGGTGAATACAAAACATGGAACGGCAATATTTTCAAAAAGTCCACGGTAATTAAAAATACACCCTGTATAATTCATCTAGAAATCTATGGACGTCTTATAATCCCTGCTTGTAGGTCAGCATGGCCGAATGGATAAAAACGTGCGTTCTCAAACTTCCAGAGTGCTGATGCCGAGGTAAGGGGTTGAAGCCCTGCAGCCGGACAGTTGGACTAAAATGTTGACCTCTTGTCCTTGACTTGGGGACGTAAATTACAAGTACCTCTGAAGTCGTAGTGGGTTCGCCTGATGGCGAGGGACAATGTTAACAGGGAAAGCTAATCCACACGCAAAATTCAATCCAGAAGTAGTGTGTATGGACTACGCTTGAGTTCAAAGCGAGCGAGCGAGGCCCCCCCCCCCCCCCCCCCCCCCCCGCATCTTTCCTCTACTCCTTTTAACGTGTTTATTTATGAACTGTGATTTGTGGAATTACGTTGGTATTTTTATAAAAATGGTGTGGGTGCCGGTCGTTCAGAAAGCAATGGCAAACTACTGAAAGTAAACTTGCTAAGAGATTACAAACAGTTAAAAAACTCTGGCATTGACTGCGATGTCCTCTAAAGGACAAGTAACTATAGTCTGTTTACTTTTGTCTGTCCCAATATAAAATTTCATATTTCAGTAACCAACTGAAGGAAAATGATGAGATTTAGCATATAACCTTATCATTATGTCCACCCAACAAAATTGTTTTTTGTTCTGGAGATTGTACAGCAGATTTCAAAGTTTGTTTATATGCGGTATATAATTTACGGGTCAGAGATGAATTGCATATTATTAAATGTATTACGTCCTCACACGGAGACATTAGCGTTGAATAGTTAATTTTCTAGTGGGACAAGGGATTGGCCTATAAAACAAGTTTGTTAGCGAGAAATCACAAGTTTTTCACCAAAACATCAAAGAAATGTCGCCTCTTTGATTTAAGTTGCTTTTGGACCTATAAAAGACATATTCCTTGTGTGGAGGTAAATATAAGACAGCAGGGACAATTTCATAACGATGCAACAGACAGTTTTCAAAATAATTAATCGTGAATGTAGGCATTCATTTCTGGACAGACTTTAATTTTAACAATGTCGCCAACGCTATTTGGCATGGCACATGATGATGATGATTTCACACAGGGGCGCCTATCATAAACCAACATTTCCCGTGTTTTATTTTTCTTCCCCTTCTCCGTGACTGACAGTGTCTTTATCACCTCATCCACTCTTGCCTTCTCGGCTGAAACCGTAAACATCAGCTCTTAAAAGCTCTAGTTTTCTTGTGAACACCAGGGTGTCCCGGACAGGTGACGAACATCACATTGTCCCGCGTGACAGGTGACAACAGCTGACAATAAACACGTGCCGATACAGGGGGACAAAAGGAACACAGCACCTCATGTCCTTCAGCTGTTCACCGGGGGTCTTCTCCGTCGTCTTACTTGTTTCAATCAACAAGGGTTTATGAGTGACTTACAGATCGGGCGTCGGCTAACTGGGAACGATTTAAATAAATCAAAAGACACGGACAGTGGAACGGGTTGGCTTTGGGAGACGATTTTTTTTTTTTTTGCATATCCTTTACAGGACATCGCTGTCAACACCAGCATCTTTCAGCTGTATGTTGATTTCTTGGCAAGATTACGCTCAGTAGTTTGCCATTGTTTTCTGAGCGGCCGGCTCACATACCCCGTAAGTTACCGATGCGATTCGAACCACTGCTGATTCTTACCGTCATCACGTTACCGACGAGAGTATAAGAGATTACGGAGAAAAGTCATAACTCTAAGCCACGAAGCCGGCTTGGGAGACGATACTCGCATTAAATGGCAGAATGGATGTTGCGGCAATAAAGCTTTCATTAGCAAATAAAAACAAGATTCTAATGCAGTTAGCTCGAAGTAGATAGGGTACGCCAGGAATCTCCGTGGCAAAATAGTCAAGCCGTCTGCCTTGTGCTCCGAAGCTTGTGGGTTCTATTCCGGGCTACGTCTTTCGGTTCACGCGTGCATTTTTCTCGGAGACCTCCCGGGGGTCG
Organism: Cepaea nemoralis; assembly: GCA_014155875.1. Lineage (NCBI taxonomy): Eukaryota > Metazoa > Mollusca > Gastropoda > Stylommatophora > Helicidae > Cepaea > Cepaea nemoralis. The sequence goes on along the minus strand of JACEFZ010009040.1, from coordinate 64,656 downwards.
TCGCTGGAGCTACAGAGTTCGTGCTTTGTACTTTCGCACGCCGTCCTGCGGAAAGAGACCGAGCCATATGGGATAAAACACGGGGCAATGAAGTCGATCCTCTCGACTTTTAAGACTTTAAGACAGGGTACGAAATCAACTGTTATAGTCTGTTTACTTTTGTCTGCCCCAATATAAAGTTCCATATCTCAGTAACCAACTGAGGGAAAATGATGAGATTTAGCATATAATCTTATCATTATGTTCACCTGTGACATGTTAGATTGATGACAGAGGACCTAGTTAGTAGTGTTCTCTGGAAATATATCTTGAATGTAAATAAACAAGATAAAGGATATGATTTTGCACGTTTTTGTCTAGGGTCCTCTAAATGAGATAATCATTCCCGCAATAGCCTTTTTGGAGAACCATTTTTCTTTGGCTCAAACCCCCACTGTGAGACTATTATGTATCTACACAGAAATTTATAAAAGAAGTAAAAGGTTCCCTCAAGACCAAAAGGAGATCTGGACTCTTCGCCCCTGTACAACTGAGGATCCCTCTCTCTCATTATAATGTTGCCAGTGTGCTATTCGTCCGTCACATTAGATCTTCCTTTCTTTATTTTGTCAGTGTGACCTATATCAGTTTTGTCCAATTGCTTTGGGACTGTAGGATTCAGTTTTTGTAGACAAACTCAACAATAACTGTACATTACATCTGTTGGACAAGACATCTACATGACAGTTTCTTGACAAAAGTGGGACATACATTCACAAGGAATTGTGTACACCAGCCATTGTACAAGACTTACATCATAAGAGATACTTGACAACATCTATACAAGACTTTTCACAATATGTATAATCAACCACAGCAACTTAAGACAGTCACCAGAGACAACACTTGACAGCAACTGTACAAGAAATTCACTGGGGACATGTACTTAAAACACTGGTTCAATAATACTGTTTATTGAGCTGATGGTGAGTCGAGTGATGATTCATGGTTCATCTTTCTGTCATGTCAACACCTCAACAGGTACATACAAAATGTACAAATATGCTAACATGCATGCAGATAAACATGATACCACACTCGGATCCCTCCTCCAACCAATAACCAAACTTTCCTCCTCCTCTCCTCTCTAATCTCCACTACACCATTGACTTTTATCTTTTCTTCTGTTAATGAGGGAAAACCAAGATAAGCCATAACCTGGGGCAAGCATAGGGACATTCTGCTCCACTGGTCTGTTTAATCCTTTTAGCACCTATGATGGGTGTTGGACAAGCTCAGGTTGCAGTTCTCCCCATGATGATTTTCCAAGTCAGACTAATTATCCCCTACTGTCACAGTTTGAAGAAAGGTTACAGCCCTGTCTTTCACCGGTGAGTTGACTGTTCATGAAGTTGACACTTAGGACTTTGTTCTACTTTTCCTGTAGAGGAAGATCTAAGATACAAATATGTCCCAGCATTCTTTCTTCTCAGTCTATCTCACTTACTCTGACTGTTCATGAAGTTGACACTTAGGACTTTGTTCTACTTTTCCTGTAGAGGAAGATCTAAGATACAAATATGTCCCAGCATTCTTCAATCACTGTGTGAGCACCATGCTGGATATTTTCTAAGCTGAGTCTTAGATAAACAAACACTGCAAGCTACTTCACCAGTTTTCCATGAATGTAGTTCACACCAAAAGACTTGATGTTATTCTCAGTTGACATTTGATTGAATCAAAGATCACTGTCCAGCTCACCACTATTATAGTGCTTCAGATTGTGTTATGCTCCCATTTGTGCATTCAGCTGTTGAGAGCTGAGAGAAAATTCTTCTTTGATTTTCCTGCATTTTGATAGGGAGTCACTTCTGGATCTAGGACTTCTGTTTAGTTGTCCCAGATGATATATGAAAGCCTCTCCACCATCCTGTTTGTTCTCTGTTGATATACAAAATGGCACACCATCTCTTTACATTTGTTAAAAGATAATGTTATCATACATCAACATACACAGATTGGAGATGGGGAGGTTAAGGGTGGGTGTTGTACAAACACACCTCTCCTAGGTGAGAATGAAGTGTAGTTCACTTGGATGTACTGAGGGTGATATTTTATTATTCACCTTTATCTGTGGTAATCACAAGCCTATATCCTGAGACAGGGGTAGCCTACACAATTACAAGCATTTTAAGGCAAGCAGCATAAGCAAGCATTGTGACATAGCAACATGAGACAGGCATTGTGAATCAGACTTGGCTCACATGTACATCATACTATCACCATCATCATGTGTTCTTTCCCCACTGAGTAATGTCCACAGTAGGTAACAGAAGCTCAATTGCATAGCAATTGTTCACATATGCACCAAAGCACATATGGGAAAAACATGTTTAGTCCTTGTAAATTTGCATGAGCCATACATTATATTCAGCCAACTAAGACACAGGTTCACACACCTATGGTTCTCTTAGGAACTAGTTTATATGAACCAACCAACAGTAGAGGTAACAGTGTAATACTTCAAAGAGAAATTGTATTAATTCTCTTGAGCATATAGCCACCAGGCATCACATGAACTTAGCAATTCTGGCGTGCCACACACAACCTGCTTACATATGGATATTGAAGCATCTTTCCTTTCCTACTAGATGTGAGAGGCTACTTATCAAATCACCAGCTCACTCACTCCAACATTCTCAGCAGTTTACAAAGGAACTTGTACATGTTTACATCACTCATTCCAATCCAGACTGCCCTATGTTAACTCGCGAGAGCAAAGGTACAGTTGATTTAAGAATGAGTCATCCTAGGCATGAAGAATGCACAAGGGGTTTGGGTTTGCGAATTTGCATTGAGTGTACTATACATTCATCAAGCATACGCAACCAGTCACAACAAGGGATTGATATGCACTTGGAGTATACAGCGTGAAAGACATGTCAAGGTTGAAGAAGCAGTATCCAGAATACTGGCGCACAGAAGTTCTGTTTTTCACTTTCACATTTTATTCATAAAATACTCATATATTCTTCTCTTTCGTTCACTAGGCATCCACAACATTAAAGTATGTTTTAAAGTGGTACCTGTTGTCCAGAGAACAATATATTATAGAATCTTTTAGGGCATTGTTGGGTCATCACATCACAAACTAGCGACCGCTCCGGATGGAATCCCGCGTCTAACTAATTGGATATTCATATGTGGCCCCGTGATTAGTGTGGGCTGCCACGTACTAGCCAATGAAAAGACAAGCGCATACCGCTGCCCTCCCCCAACTCGTTCTGGAACTTACTATTCCAAGAATCGCCCTTCTATCTGGAAACGCCGCTCAAATCGAAAATATTTTTATGAATGTGTCGGGCTGGGAATGGGCGGTTCTGATCCATCATGCTACATCACCCAACCAAAAAAAATTTTGTTCAGCAGATTTGTCCAGTCTCTCTGGCCGAGGGGTTACAACACTTTCTCCGTAATCCCGTTTATCACGCAGAGTCTCGTAGCGGGCGAGAGCTGGAGGCGGTTCGACCCCCACTGGTGACTTGCGGGATAACTGAGCCGGCTTCTCAGAAAGCAATGGCAAACTACTGAGCGTAATCTTTCCAAGAAATCAAAAGACAGCTGAAAGATGCTGCTGTTGACAGCGATGTCCTGTAAAAGGATATGCGGGAAAAAAAAAGAAGATTTTGTACAGCAGATTTCAAAGTTTGTTTATATGCGGTATATAATTTACGGGTTAGAGATGAAGTGCACATTATTAAATGTAGTACGTCTTCACACGGAAACATTAGCGTTGAATTGTTAATTCATGGGATTGGCCTTATGACAAGAGCCTCGCATAGTGAAACGGGGCATTGCTGTAAAACAAGTTTGTTAGCGAGAAATCACTAGTTTTTCACCAAAACACCAAAGAAATGTCGCCACTTTCGATGATTTAAGTTGCTTTTGGACCTATCAAAGACATATTCCTTGGTTGGGGGTAAATATAAGACGGCAGGAGAAATTTCAAAAGGATGCAACAGACAGTTTTCAAAATAATTGATCGTGAATGAAGGCATTCATTTCTGGACAGACTATAGTATGTTGTGGCGTATAGATAGAAGCAACAGAGATGTGGTTCATGAGACGAATGTTGCGAATTCATGGGACTGCCAGAGTAACTAAAAATTATTGCCTGAAAGAGGTTAATGAAACTAGTGTGCTTCAAATATTATGAGAAGAGAGGTATTGGAGAATATCGTGACAGCTGGAAAGATCGAGGGAAAGAGAGGCAGAGGCAGACCCAGAGAATGATGCTGGATGGATTGAGACGGTGGCACGGAGGGATACCTTCAGCAGAGTTGATCCAGGAAACAGATCTGTGGAGAGCCATGAACGCCTACGCCAGCTGGCAGGGCACTTGATGATGATGATGTGGTGTATAGAGGCCAGCATGTCTGAAAGGTTAAGAGCATTAACTGGCGTAGTAGTAACTTCATTCCTACACCGGCCATTAATGTTAATTTTTGACTTCTCGTCCAGAAAGCTATGGCCAACTAATGTGCCATGCGGTAAACATGGGAGGTCATGTTTCGCTGTCTTATACGATTACTGCAGATCACTGTATGTAACATTGTTTAGACAATGAAACTGGGGTTGATTGCAACGTCTTGCAAAGGTTTCTGTGTAGAATACGAAGAAGCATATGGACGGCTAGGATACAGCATTACCCAAGGACTGCATGAGGCCAACTGACAAGGACAGATGAATGGCCTGCCTGTGCCACTCCAAGGACACACACACACAGACACACACACACACACACACACACACACACACCACGACGCTTAACGGCAACAGTGGAAGATGATGATGATGAAGCATAAACGAAGACGTTGACGTGGTCGGATAGATAAGAGCGCCCGCTCTTCAAATATGATGCGCTAATGGCGAGATAGGAGGTTCAACCCCTACGCCGGAATTACAGACGGAGAGATACAGATCCACCGAGTGCCGATGTGCCTATACATTATGGCTGTAGCACTATGCGCTCCTTAAGAGGCTTTTACTTTTAGTTGTTACAAACGAACCTTGCCAGTGTGTTACTGGAGCCCACTGGGAAAGCCAAGACTAGTAAACATACCATGCAGGTCATAAGAGACGACGAAGGAAGATTGGTGTGGGTCTGACTACATCATCCTATAAAAACACGACAGCTGCAACATCCAATTAATAATGAACAAGTCTTCAAAGGGCTTGGCGCCAGTTGCTAGAAGGCAATTGCTATATAGGGGAGGAGGGGAGGAGGAGGAAGAAGCAGAAAAAGACTACGACGACGATGAAGAAGAAGAAGAGGAACTGCGACAACTGCGCAGAAGAAGAAGAAGAAGAAGAAGAAGAAGAAGAAGAAGAAGAAGAAGAAGAAGAAGAAGAAGAAGAAGAAGAAGAAGAAGAAGAAGAAGAAGAACGAACGAACGAACAAACGAACGAACAAACGAACGAACGTACACACGAACGACCGAACGAACGAACGAAGGAACGAAGCACACGACTTCGGCTCAAGCGTGTCCGACTCCAGCTGACCTCAAGCCGGGATCTGTTCAATCTGTCAAACTGTCCCCTGGCTATCAATTTTTCTAGGTGACCTTATTTGCCTTGTTAAAGGGCAACAACTTTTGTACAAAGTATCATCTGGCCTCGAAAACCGAAGAAAAGGGAAAAAAGAACTCTTAAAGTCCGACTAGCCACAACACTCATAATGAACATGTTTGGCTACGGCCATCCAGTGGCCATTGCCCTAGTTCTACTGACCCCCGCGGACAACAACGGGACTTGACAGTATCAAAACTACATGATTACCACTCTTATTGTTCTCTCCCCTTAACGCCTCCAAAACAAATGGCTGACCATCCACCCCAGGACAGCGGCTCGTGGCCAGGACTTGAGGTCTCGCGTCTCGTCTTTGTTCTTATTTTTGGGGTGCTTCTTTTATTTCATTATTTAAAAACAAGTTAGGTGGGATCGTCTTCTCGGCCGGCATCAGATTTCACTCAGGTGTGGTCAGTGCGGTCCTGTTTAGAAACAGAGTACATGGGCTTCTGAACAAGGGTACTATTCGGCAGACACCTTGTAACCACCAGGCTTATGTTTGTAAATTTAGGTCACTTGGGTTTCGGACTTTCAGCAGCTGCTTTTCTTTTCAGTCATACTGGTGGTATAGTTGGTAGAGCACTGGTTTATTATAATGGCGGGATGGGTTTAATTCTTAGTAGAGGGTATTTAAAAAAAAAACATGTCTATTGCATCCGCATCAAGGATGGACCCATGTTTGTAAAATTGGGATCAGAACTATCTCTGAAATTGAAATAACGGCAACGAGAAGATCAAAGTCATGTCATGATATGTTATCTTATATTATGTTCTGTTCTGTTTTATCAAGTAATATTATGATGGTTAACATAACCGCAAATTGGGCATTTCCCATGAGTGCTTAGTCCTCCAGTGCAGCAGCTATCCCAGCGTGTCTTTACTCACTGTTCCCATGAGGGATTGATTGTCATATCTCCTCTCTTACTTGTCTGTCCAAACAGTAACTAGGCTACCTATATACTTACACCAGAATTAGAAATAACTTACCAGTCAAACAAGAATATATATCAGAACTAGAAATAACTTAACAGTCAAACAAGAATATATATCAGAACTAGAAACAACTAGTGGCAATGGCTTACCTATCTAATTACCTACCTACTTAATGTCAGGTCTTAGTCAGATATGACTAAGCTACCGTATAACAGTAGACGGTACTACCTGATTTATGTTAGTGCCGAACGTTGGGCGGCGCTTACCAAAACCCGACACCCCACATTGTGCCAACGGCTTCGGGCGAGAAGAGCGAAATTGGAGGGTACAAGCCCTTACCCTGGTGCAATAAATGCAACCTAAAGGCCAAAAATTGTCATGGCCAGGGCAGGACAAGAACCTAAGCCTTGGTTGGCACCTGGTCTAGGATCGAAGCTCCGACAGGCGGACGGTTAGAGTATTGCTTTGCTGATCCGGCAGCTTCTGCAGCTTGTCTTGTTCCAGATGTATAGGTGGTACCTTTACTCTGGAGTGAACTAGGCAGGCCGAGAGAGGGATCATGCTGCGGGGGCAACACATTATCTTTATATTTTAGCCCAGGCTTTGTGCTATGGCAGTGGTTCTCAACCGGTGGGGAATTCCCCCCCTCCCCAGGGGGGAATTTTGGGGTTTCCAGGGGGGAAATGAAGATTATTTCAAGATCGCGTTAATACAAGAACCGATTACTTGATCTTTTTTTTCTTTCATATTACGCTTCTGTACGCCTCCCCCCACCCTACTCCATAACCCTCTTAAATTCATTTTAAAGTAAGTAGCATCCGCAAAATCACATTTTCTGAATGTCTAGACTGTTTTAGTATGTGCTATTAAAATTTTAATTAGGCTTCAATTATTACGTATACTGTTTGTAGGGGCGGGTTTTTTTTTTTTTTTTTTTTCCTTGGGGAATTTTTAGGTAGGACAGGAAATTACACAAAACAAAAAAAGGGGGCGGGCAGAGTGAGTGGGACGTTCTAAAAATCAACTCCTTTTACCATATTGGTAAGTGGGGTGGGGGAATTGTGGAGGGGAATGATGTCCTCAAATATGTGGGGGGTGGGGGGGTGAATGGGGAAAATGACGTCATACAAATATGGGAAGGTGGTCGAACGGACCAAAAAATAGCTTGAGAACCACTTGTATGGAGATTGATTCCTATAGAGGTTATCAGAAGTGGCAACAAGGACACACTCACACTTTACAGATCCACCAGCTAATAGAGCTATGTGGCGAGGCAAGGACAGTTCCACAGGATTTCAAAGATTCAAGCATCATAACACGTGCAAAGAACAGGGCGTTCGAGGAGCGACTGTCTGTAACAACTATAGGGGTATCTCACTTTGTGTATTGTTGGAAAAGTATTTTGCTTGTAAATTTATGACATTATTCTGCGCAGCACAGACTTCAAGTCTAGGAGATCAAGTCTACCCGAATCAAAGTTTGTGGCTTTCGACAGAACCGGATATACTACCATTGATATGATATTCTCATTGCGACAAATGTAAGAAAAAATGCCGCTGAACAGAATCAAACCACTGTTATTGCTTCATTGACCTCACAAAGGCATTTTGAATTTGGTTCACAGGTCTTGAGGTTGTTCAGGCACTAAAGAAATTGGCTGCCCACCAACTCTTTGTCCATTGGGAATCGTTCTAACACGCACTGCACCTCACTCTCACTACGAACACTCGTATAATCAAGTTTGCAATGGTGCACATTCATCGAAAGAACGTATGAAATCCAATGCCCGACTGGACGGTCACAGCCCCTAACGTCCTGTGTCTCAAACTCCTACTCGCTTCTACTAATACACCATCACAGATCCTAGTGCTCTCCTATGAGAATACCCTCCCCCCACCCCTCCTCCTACTACGACTGTGTCTAACTCCTCTCCGATCTTATACCTCTACATACCCACTCCTGCTCATGTCTCACCCCACTCATCCAATATCATTGCCCACCTGTGACCGACCCTATAATCCCAGCGCTCTCTCTCCCCCCATCCATCTCCCTGTCCTCGTCACCCTCTTTCCTCCCCCTTCCTCCCGCGACCTCTCATCTCCTGCTCATAGCACACACTATAACCATATCCCCCTAACAACAGACACCGAAGCATGCTCTCTCGCATCTCCCCTGTCGCATCCCCCGATGCCATCCACCTCCCCTTCCTTCCGAACCGACCTCAAGCCCACTCCTCCCCACCTACCCTCGCACGGCATCTGCCACCCCAGACACCCAATCGACCCACACCACACTCACGAACCTTTCCTGCTTCCCCTGGCCCGCTCCTGTTCTCCATCCCTAGCAACACCCACCCACATCCTCTCCCATCATCTCTCTCCTCTCCCCCTCCGTACCCGAAACACCCCCGTCTCACCTCTCTACCATTGACACCCAATCTTCCACCTTACCCTCCTCCCCCCCCTCTCACGCCCTTAGCGTGCTACAACAACTATCCTTAAAAATTCGCCCCTATCCAGCCCATTCCCTAACTACAAATCTGCCTTCTACCAATGCTCCTCATCGTTCTCGAATTCGAGAACCTCACTCCCATCATTAACAATTCAGCAAAAAGAAGACACCGATTATGTTCACAAAGTGCACATGGCGGTACATCAAAAATTTTTCCTTTTTTTATTGACGACGAGGAATTAGAGCTGGCTAGACCATTACATATCTAGGATCAGTGGTGGTAAATAGCAAATTATCAGGAAATCAACATCCGTATTGTTAAACTGCAGCAACAACAATGAACCAGGTTAGGAGGGAATACAATGTACTTCTGGGATTTGAACAGGAAGCTTGAACTTCCGAAACAAATAGTCTTTGTCTATCAAGGCCTGTGTCCATATGCTACCTCTTCCTCGATACCATGCAGTGTGAAGCCTGGACAATTACTCACACCACCTAGCGAACGTTTTTTTTTAATTAAACAGCATTCATATGCGGTCTGTCTGCGAAGAATTATTCCTGATAGTAATAACCAGTGGCAGACAAAGCACAAAATACGAAGTATTGAACAGATCAGGCTTCGGTGTGACGGTATATTATTCTATGCTCAGATACTTCGTAGATATACTTAGATAGACTATCGAATCTTTAGGAGGCATGGATGATCGACGTAGAATACAAAGTTCATCTTGGTTGGTTAATTACAGATTGGTAAGGTTAAGAGATTCAGGGTTCGGCCTCTATACGATACAAAGATGTGTGTAAGCGGGACATGATGGTGATACAGCCATTGATAATGAACATATACTGGGGCAGTCGCCCAGCAGCTAACGGTCTGTTGCATGGAGGGCACAATCCATCCGAAAGAATAAAGACAAAGGAGAAAAATTATTGCAGATAAAGTCACACAAGTCACACACTGATCGTGTGAGACGTAGATGGTGCTTGTGATGGTGAATGGACCACGTGTCACATGCACTCACTGTTGGAACGACATTTACAGCGCAAATTCGGCCTTTTATCATTCACATTCGCTACGCCATGTGTGTAGTTATTGTCTTTTTGAAGCGACTAACTATATCGTCTGTCAAGACAGCAATGTGCCAATGATCTAGAAACCTACCGAACAACGACAGAACTAACCTACTTATCTACCTAAATGTCTACCTACCTACTTACATTCCTGTATATCTATCTATTTGCCTATCTGTATCTATACCTACGACATGTACCCACTGTGTTACCTTTCAGTTCACATTTGAGACCAAGAACTGGGTAACCCAGCCACTCGGGATATTCCTACACTCGCTCTGTCTTCATATTCAACAGCCAGCTATGAGTCCTAATACTAATAGTACAGTGCAATTTGATTGAATGTGGTCCCCCCCCCCCCCCCCCCCCCCCCCCCCCCCCCCCCCCCCCCCCCCCCCCCCCCCCCCCATCCCCCCCCCCCCCCCCCCCCCCCCCCCCCCCCCCCCCCCCCCCCCCCCCCCCCCTACCCCCCCCCCCCCCCCCCCCCCCCCCCCCCCCCCCCCCCCCCCACCCCCCCCCCCCCCTCCTACCCCCCCCCCCCCCCCCCCCCCCTCCTCTCACTAGATCCTAGACACCCCCCATCCACACCCCACAACCTTACCCCCCACACCCCCCACCCCCACCCCCCCCCCCCCCCCCCCCCCCCCCCCCCCCCCCCCCCCCCCCCCCCCCCCCCCCCCCCCGATCTTTCCTCGGAAAAACACGACTTCAAAGTGCCATAACCAAATTTCCTGGATCATGCACAAGCAGCCCATCCAGCGGAGCAAGCTCAACCTTTCTGTCCATGTGCTCGTTCGCCAAGACATCGGTATGTGTTGGAATAAAAGATCCAACTGATGGTCCCTATCTGTGTTTTGGCATTGCAGCATGCACGTAGCATGCCTGTCTTACCCTTCTCACCGTTCACTGTAAGTCCGTTACAATTACACATGCTTTTTGTTCTTCAGTTAGCGGAACGCGGCAGTCACTGCCTCCATCTCCACTCTCAGACTAGATGTGGTATCATACATCAGGCTCGCCTGATCTAAAAACCGTTCTTTAACCTTGCACCCAACTGCTTACCCACCTACATGCCCAATTATATGTCTGTCTATGAGCCTATCTATCTATACATCTTTCCATCTCTATCTGACTGTCTTGTGTTGGCATTCTGGGAGATGTCAGTTGGTGGGGATGTGTGTGTATGGTTTGGGGATGTGTGAGTGGATGTGCGATGTGTGGGTTGGTGGGGGATTGTGTTTGTGGGTGGGGAATATGTGGTCGATGGAGATGAGGCTGGGGGATGGGTGGTTTGAGGTGTGGGTGGGGAGAGGATGTGTGGGTTAGGATGTGTATGCGGGTGGGCGTGAGATGTGTGGGTTGGTGGGGGAATATTTGTGGGTGGCTAGTGTGTTTTGGTTGGGGGAACATGTGAGGGCAGTGTGTGTGGGTGGGGGATGTGCGGGAGGGGGATGGGTCGGTTGGTGGGGTATGTATGTGTCCCTTGGTGTGCGTGTATGTGGGTAGGTGGAGGTGTGTGTGTGGGTGGGGTGATGTATGGGTAGGTGGGAGATGGGCCTCATAACATGGTAATTTGCCTTGTTTATGTTTACAACATTCATTTCACAATGTTTATTTTTCTTCCTATGTAAATGTATAATGCTCTTGATGAACGAAAGACGAGTGATTGGAAGGGCCGAATGTAAGACGGGCCTGCGCGCCCAATTTGTGACCCTAATAAAGTTGATTTGATTTGATTTGATTTGATTTGATTCTGGCAGCGCCATTATGCATAGTTTACCTTTGCGGGCTGTTGGTTTGTCGAGACTTCTGTCTGTTCCACTTTTCACTTTGGACAGTGAGGAGCATTTTATGTGATACTCGCTGGCACCGGAACGGAGCAAGATGGGGCGACCCGTTTCCGTGAAGTTGGAACCGCGACTAACTAACTAGCCTGATTGTCTGCCTACCTGTCTCCCTGTCTGCCTACCTACCTGCTGAATGTCCACCCGGTCTGTCTCTCTGCTCCTATAGCTCATTAAGACAGTGATAAAAACCTTCACAGTGGCAATTCAAACTACCCTTTACATTCACACCAACCTTCACAACACCCACCAGGAACACCCCCCCCCCCTTTTTTAAATTTCTTAAACCAGCACCGATTTCTCCCTCCCCCCCCCCCCCCCCCCCCCCGGCTCTATCTATAAAAATCCACCCCCCCCCCCACCTCCTGTTCATCCACACTCCACCCGCATATACAGCAGGCTGTATGTAATTTGTGCCAACTCGAGAATATAAAAGACAAGAAAGGCCCCAATCAACGAATCTTATATGATAGAAGGCAGCGATGCTTTTAGACCGAAGCACAAAGAACACCCGATGCAAACTCCGCGCACGAAGCTGCACCAACGTTAAATACTCGCCCCTTGACTAAGCGATTCTTTACAAGGGAATACATTATTCTTCTCTAAAGGTTCTTTTCTGTATTATTTTCTCTTTTAGGCCAAGAAGACATGTTGCTGTTGCAGCGATGTGTTCTTGTATACGACGGGTCGTATTTGGCTCGTGCGCTTGTCGCGTGCCTGTACACCAGGGCATAATAGAGCAGACGGCAGCGGACAGGGTACCCGAGACAGGTGCATCCAGTTGGCGCGCGTCCCGATTTGACCGACTTATTTGTATGAAAGTTCCTGACATAATACAATTCTCATATAAAATTGCTTTTTAAGTGACGTGTAGTGTTTCGCTGGGTTGTTATTTTCTGTGACCGGCGATTTCCCTCCCTGCTGTGTTGTTGGTATTCCTGGTAGATGATGGATGTTGGTTAGTTCTGGTGTTTGTGTTTATGTTGTTGCTTGACTGTCGAGTTGATTCTTGTTCTGATTTATGTTGTTGGTTGACTGTCGAGTTGATTCTTGTTCTGATTTATGTTGTTGCTTGACTGTCGAGTTGATTCTTGTTCTGATTTATGTTGTTGGTTGACTGTCGAGTTGATTCTTGTTCTGATTTATGTTGTCGGTTGACTGTCGAGTTGATTCTTGTTCTGATTTATGTTGTTGGTTGACTGTCGAGTTGATTCTTGTTCTGATTTATGTTGTCAGTTGACTGTTAAGTTGTTTCTTGTTCTGATTTATGTTGTTAGCTGACTTTCGAGTCGATTCTTGTTCTGATTTATGTTGTCAGTTGACTGTTAAGTTATTTCTTGTTATGATTTATGTTGTTAGCTCACTGTTAAGTTGTTTCTTGTTCTGATTAATGTTGTTGGCTGACTGTCGAGTTGATTCTTATTCTGATTTATGTTGTTAATTGACTGTTAAGTTGTTTCTTGTTATGATTTATGTTGTTTGCTGACTGTCGTGTTGTTTCTAGGCGTGGTATATATTGTTAGTTGATAACAGATTTGTTTCTAGTTCTGGTATATGTCGGTGGTTGATTGACCAGTTGTTTCTATGTGTCCTATGTGTCGGGGTTGACTGTCTAGTTATTTCTAGTTCTGATATATATTCTTGTTTGACTGTCTAGTTGTTTCTAGTTCTGATATATATTCTTGTTTGACTGTTAAGTTATTTCTAGTTCTGATATATATTCTTGTTTGACTGTTAAGTTATTTCTAGTTCTGATATATATTCTTGTTTGACTGTTAAGTTATTTCTAATTCTGGTGTATGTTGTTGTTTGACTGTTAAGTTATTTCTAATTCTGGTGTATGTTGTTGTTTGACTGTTAAGTTATTTCTAATTCTGGTGTATGTTGTTGTTTGACTGGTAAGTTATTTCTAATTCTGGTGTATGTTGTTGTTTGACTGGTAAGTTATTTCTAATTCTGGTGTATGTTGTTGTTTGACTGGTAAGTTATTTCTAATTCTGGTGTATGTTGTTGTTTGACTGTTAAGTTATTTCTAATTCTGGTGTATGTTGTTGTTTGACTGTTAAGTTGTTTATAGGCGTTCATAGGGTGTATGTGTATAGGTTGGTGGGTGACTGCCGAGTGGTCATTAGTTTTCATATATGTTGCTGTTTATCTGTTAAAGTGTTACTATATGTGGTTTCTGTCGATCAATCTTCGTTGAGTGGTGGTATGACATGGTTCCTACAATTCAACAGTCAACCACCAACATTTACCAGAACTAGCAACAACTTAACAGTCAACCACCAACATTTACCAGAACTAGCAACAACTTAACAGTCAACAACCAACATTTACCAGAATTAGCAACAACTCAACAGTGCGGGGAAAAGAGTGTTAACGTGCTATACAGAACCTATACTGTTATATGTATTTGAAACACAGGCAATAACCAGACAAGCTGAGAAACATATGATGACGGTGGAGAGGTGGTTTCTGGAGCACATGCAAAGAATGCCACGGACGGACAGAAAAACCAACGAGGCAGTCCTTCAAGAAACAAACGACAACTGTAAAGTGAGCAGAGGATGTAGATATTGGCAGTCACGACACGATGTGAGGAGAAATACACTGAGTGACAAGTGACAAACTTGATGGGAACAGATCAAGAGGAAGACAAATTAAAAATCAGTATGTCTTGGTCACGAGGAACAATCGAGCAAGATCACAGACCTGATGATATGAGACCCCGGTGATCTTGTGAGGTAGTGAGCAACACAAGTTATTCCAACACAGGCTCAAGGTCATACAGGCGGGGGACATGAGGTATTTCTTGAACATAGGAATCGGTAAAGTTATTTTAGAAGTCACAAAATTTGCTGGAAGATGTCTTGTAGAGATTAGAATCAGAACCGTCATGGCGAAGGTATGCTTCGGCATGGCACACAATGACGATGACGATGATGATGATGATGATGATGATGATGATGATGATGATGATGATGATGATGATGATGATGATGATGATCCACTTCTGTGTGCACTTTCTCCGAAGCCATGTTGCTAACACATAAAAAGTGTTTCTAGAGAAGCTGAAACGATGTGAGGGTTAGACATGGGAGAATGAACATTATCAATCTCAGATGTGTCGATGTTACAGGCCGGCTTGTAGACAGCCCACAGAGATGTGTCGATATGACAGGCCGGCTAGTAGACATCCCCCAGAGATGTGTCGTTGCTACAGGCCGGCTAGCAGACAGCCCACAGGAGATGTGTCGATGCTACAGACTGGCTGTAAGACAGCCCACAGGAGATGTATCGACTTACCTTACAGTACATTGTCGACTTATCTTACAGGGCATGTGTCGACTTACCTTACAGTGCATGTGTCTACTTACCTTACAGTGCATGTGTCGACTTATCTTACAGTACATGTGTCGACTTATATTACAGGGCATGTGTCGACTTATCTTACAGTACATGTGTCGACTTACCTTACAGTGCATGTGTCGACTTACCTTACAGTGGATGTGTCGACTCACCTTACAGGAGATGTATCGACTTATCTTACATTCTAATGGGCATACTGACAAACACACACCGACATACAATGCACACACACACACACACACACACACACACACACACACACACTCACACAGAGGCAGGCGCATACAAGCAGACATAGACAGAAAATTGGAAAAAAAAGAGACAGACAGACAGACAGACAGACAAACAGACAGACAGACAGGCCACCACGTAATTAGTAACAGGGAATTAAACACCACGCAACTGCTGGAACTGTGTGTATCACCGCTGTGCCAAAGGCAATGCCGAACAAAATATTCACAATTATAAGAGGTATAATCTGACAGCAAACACAATTACACATGGGGACACCAGTAATCGGGCCTCTAATACATCAGTTCAGAGATATTCAGACTTCGGCACTTGGAGGGAGAGGAACTCCCACCCTTAGTTGTGCGGACGCCATTAATTGCAGAAAACTGCCATGGCTACGTCCTCATCACAAGACTTAGTCACATGATCCCCCAACCAGACCACGTGATACGCAAATTCGGACATGTGATACGTAAAAGCCATCCCCGCCAATTTGCGACGAGGCTTGGGTTTCCCAGACAAGCAGCTGACCGAGGGTGTACGCGAGGGCTGTAAGACGTGCACTCACTGGCAGCCTATTGTTTCCATTACGACTTGAACCATGCTCCGCAGGGTTCTATTTGTTTGTTCATGAGTACCTGCAAGACTGTCCTGTAGGCTTGATTACAGCGGATGGTATTCTACTTCTTGTTTCGTCCTTTAACCCCCATTGGGAGGCAGGGACCTTCAACCAACACACTACACAAGTCTTTCGTTAGCTCATTTCCTCTGCGTATTATTCATTCACTCTAATTCTCTTGTCCATGTGTTTGTTGTGGTCTTCCTCTGTTTCGCGTGCCCTGTGATTTCCAGATAAAGGATGTTTTAGTTATTAGTTAGTCAGTTAGTAGCGGCTCCAACTTCACGGTAAAGGGTCGCCCCATAATGCTCCGTTCCTGTGTCAGTAAATATCGCACAAAGTGCTTCTCGCTGGCCCAAATGAAAAGTGGAAAAGACAGGAGTCTCTACAAACCAACAGCCCGCACAGGTATATTATGAATAATGCCCCTGCCAGAATGCAACACAAAAGTCCGCCATGAAAAATACAGTTCATTGTCGATGGCAGAGGCGGTCACTATAAAACTAGCAGTCACACATTACTGCATAAGGCAACCCATTTAGTTCAACGAATGGCCGGCCGCCATATTTCTGAACGTGCAGTTCACGCTACAAACACCCGCGGACAGATGTATCACTCCACACGAAATTCACATCTCACAGTGTAGCTCCGCGCACTCAACTCAGTATCAGGGCGACAGAACCATACACTACCATTCTAACAGAGGAAAATGTGTCAGCAAACTGTAGCCACAAGGATAAACACTCCAGAGGCCTTAATAGCCCAACCGCCTATTCTCCATATTGGGGACCGGAAGTCCCTATCATAATTTCTAGTGATACTAAGAACAGATGTTGTCAACGTGTGTCAAATCCAGCACCATCGTGTTGTCCTCAGTTATTGATTCACTGGTAACTGTTTGCCATATCTGTGGCGAAGAGGTTACAGATGCAATTCGTAATCCGGCATACTGCGTTCGAATCACAGCTGTGGGCGATTTGGAAGCAGAATGCCTAATGTTCGTTTTAGTACAATAGTATGAGTGCCAGTCGCTCACAAAAACAAAAAAACATTTGCAAACTACTGAACGTAAACTTGCCAAGAAATCACACAAAGCCAGAAAATGATGGGGTTGACTGCAACGTCCTGTTAATGTTACGGACATGTAACTAACTTTGTTATTTTAAATCAACGTGCAGATCTTCTAGCACAGTGGTTCTTAACCGGTGGGGGAATTCCTTCCCCTCCCCTCCTCCCAGGGGGGAATTTTAGGGTTTCCCTGGGGGGGGGGGGGGGGAGAATTAAGATTACTTCACAGTCACGTTAATACAAGAACCCGTTACTTGATATTGTCTTTCCCCCATACTTTACGGTCCTGTACTTCTCGCCCTTCTGAAATTCGTTTTATAACGTAAGTAGACCTGCAAATCACATTTTATGTATACGTCTAGACTTGTTATTAAATGTTATTAAAATGTTATTAAATTTAGCTTCCATTTTTACGTATACCATGTAGGGGCGTGGAAGGGGGGGGGGGTGGTTATAGGGAGGAGATACGAAAGGAAGGGGGAGGGGGTGACATTCTAACATATGGTGAAGGGGTGCATGGGCCAAAAAAGTTGAGAACCACTATTCCAGCATGTCAATTTTTGGAGTCTTCGTGGGGAAGTTGTCAAACCGTTTGACTCGGGCTCAGAAGGTTGTGGGTTCGATTCCGGGCCGCGTCCTTCGGTTCACGAGTTACATTTTTCGGAAACTCCTGTGGGTCGTGGCTAGAGCTACGGAGTTCGTGCTTTGTGCGACGCTTTCCGTGCTGCGGAAAGAGACCGAGCCATATGGGAAAAAACCCGGTGCAATGAAGTCGACCCTGGAATTGTTTATGTCAATTCCTTGTCTTTCTTTATATTTTTTGTGTGTGGTTCGCTTGCATTGAACTCAGGCGTAGTCCATACGGGCTACTACTTCTAGTGCCCTGGACCGATTCTTTAGTTTGGATTAGCTTTCCCTATTACCAGTGTCCTATCAGGCGAACCCACTCCGCCTTCAGAGGTACTTGTAATTTATGTCCTCAATTCAGGAACGAGAAGTCAACATTTTAGTATAACTTACCAGTGTAGGGGTTGAACCCGATACCTGAATGGTAGTATTTTACTTTTTCTTGTTTAACGATATTCTAAGAACTTTAATAACATGAACGTTCAAAAGCCCCAATCGTCTTCTTTAACGATTACAATAAGATGTATAATAAAGTTAGTTGCATATCCTTCACAGGACCTCGTAGTCAATCCCCATCATTTTTGTTGCTTGTGATTTCCAGGCAAGTTTACGCTCAGTAATTTGCCATTGTTTTACAGGCGTGTCAAACTCAATCGCTCAGCGGGCCAAAACTCAAATCACAAGGTAAGGTTGCGGGCCGGACAGGATAAACATTTGATAAGCCGAAAATTAAACTTTAAAAAAAAAACACATTAATATGATATCTGTTACAGCTGACGGTTTGTGTTACAATGCTCATTACATCTTCCATGTTGAGGACTTCACCACACAGCGATCCTTGGTGTATGATGCAGTGATATGCTATCTATTCACCAGTACAGTTTTCCTGCATCTTTAACCGCATCCTTCCAAATAGTCCACTTTTGTCACCACACATTGCCGGTGCTCCATTTGTTGTCAGTCCAACGAGTTTGTCCCAAGGCAGGTCCATGTTGGTTAAGCATTGACATACTTCTTCTTCAGCATTCCGAGCCATTGAGGTTCTTTGCTGCAAATACAATCTGTCTCCATTCGTCTCTCTGGTGGACCTTCTCTTGCCAGTCGTTGATTCCAAGTGCTTGTAGGTCTGTATGTATATTATCTCTCCACCGCCTTCTTGGTCTACCTCGGGGTCTACGGTCATTTATTTCCTGAGTGTAAGCGAGTTTTGTTTCCCTATTATCTTCCATTCTTTCTATATGCCCCAGCCATTGTAGTCTATTAGCCTTCATGATACCAGTGATTAGCGGGGACTTAAACAAATCATAAATGTCTTTGTTACTTCTTCTTTTCCACTCTCCACTTTGTGTATCCCTAATGGGTCCAAAGATGCGTCTTAAAATTTTGTTCTCAAAGGTTTGTAACAAGGCTTCGTCTCCTTTCGTTGTACTCCAGGTTTCAGAGCCATACAGCACAACTGGTCTGATCAGTGTTTTGTATATTGTGATTTTGGTGTTACGAGATAGCGCCTTTGATTTTAGTAGATGTTGTAGTGCATAGTATATCTTATTTCCAGAGTTGATTCTAGTTTGTATTTCTTCCCTTATGATGTTGGAGCAGTTGAAGATTGTACCCAGGTATTTGTATGTTTCCGTTCTTTTAATGGTCATATTATCTATTTGTATGTGGCCAGAGTTTTTAGCCATTCCGTCTCTTGAAATTACCATATATTCTGTCTTATCTTGGTTGATAACCAGCCCCATCTGTTGGGCTTTTTCCTTTAAGTGAGTCAATATTTCTAATGTCTTTTGTTCACTTTGCCCTATAATATCTATATCATCTGCATAACCAAGCAGCTTGGATGTTCCTCCAATATCACATTCCTCCTTTACCTTCCTTACAACTTTCTCTAGAGCCAGATTGAAGAGTAGCGGCGATAGTGCATCACCCTGTTTCAAGCCAGATGTTATTTGGAAGGGGTCTGATTTCCTGCCTTTATATGTTACTATATTATAAGTATCTTCCATGCATAGTTTGGTCATGTTAATTAACTTCCTTGGTATTCCAAATTCCTGCATAACATTCCATAGACTATTCCTATGGACACTATCATAAGCCTTTTTAAAATCCACAAAAATGTTATGGAGATCTCTTTTATATTCCCAATGTTTCTCGGCTATTTGTCGTAAGATAAATATCTGATCTATTGTTGATCTGTTTTGTCTAAAACCCGCCTGGTAGTCACCTAATATGTCTTCTGAATATGGTTTTAGTCTATTTAGTAATACTGCGGATAGTATCTTATAGCTTGTGGACAGTAGTGATATTCCTCTATAATTTCCACATTGGAACTTGTCTCCTTTCTTAAAGATAGGTATCAATAATGACTCTTTCCAGTCATGGGGTAATTCTTCTGTCCTCCAGATTTTTATTATTAGTTCGTATAGCTTTAGATGTAATGCATGGCCACCTGCCTTTATAAATTCAGCAGCAATTCCATCAGTTCCAGTTGCCTTATTGTTTTTAAGTCGTGTGATTACATATAGGATTTCTTCAAATGTAGGTTCTTCAATTTGTGGTTCGCATGTTAGAACCTCTTCCTGTGGGAAAATGTTACTTGGAGCTTCACAATTTAGTAATTCAATAAAATATTCTTTCCATGTGTTGCACATTTCTTCATTGGTATTTATCATATTCCCATTTTTGTCTTTTAAACCATATGTGTTTTGTTGGTGCCCTCGTTTCATTGACTTCAGTACTTTAAAAAACTTTCTGGATTCATTTTTCTGGTGATTAGTTTCCAAATCTTTGATTATATTACTCATATATTCTCGCTTCTGCTGTCTGACTATTTTGTAGCCTCTTTACATTCATTTCTATAATGCTCTTCCTTTTGGATGTTATTGATGTCATTTAACCATACATGTCTGGCATTCTTCTTCTTAGTGACTGCTTCTTCACATTTTTGATTGAACCATCTGTTCTTTCTATGGGTGGTTGACACACCGAGACATTCTTCTGCGGTAGATTGAATTGTATTCTTGATGTTCAACCAAGTTTGGTCAACGCTTTCCTCCAAAGGGTTTTGCAAAGTTTCAAGTTTACATTTTATTATTGACATACGTTGTCAAAAATATATTTTCCTGTCGTTGTCCCATGCATGGATTTCATGTCCAATATTTCTTCTGTAACATTCAAAATGGAGTCCACTCCACGGATGATGATGGCGAGCTGTTCAGTGTCAGTCGTGTCATTACTTTCATCGACAGCAAGGGAGAATGCAACAAAGTCTTTGCCTTTTTCGATCAGCTGTGTTTTCACATCAGTGGCCAGCTCACAAACCCGATCAACAACCGTACTTCTGCTAAGGCTTATCTTTGCAAACATCTGCTTTTGGTCTGAACACAAGACGTCACACACTTTCATCATGCAGAGCTTCAGAAACTCTCCTTCTGTAAATGATCGGTCTGATTTTCGATCTCCTCTGACACAATAAAACTTACTTTGACTGCAGCATCAGTTTGCGATTTTGCTTTGGTTAAAAAAAACAAACAACATCTGCTGTGATGTTAGATACCTCTTCAATTCTTCTACATTCTGTAGCTTCTGCTCTGCATTCAGGCTGTTTAACGTATCTTGATGTTTAGTCTCGTAGTGCCGTCTCAGATTATATTTTTTTTTTATCACAACCACATTATCTCCACAAATTAGACACACAGGTTTACCGCCAATATCAGTAAACATTTATTCAGCCTCCCAGCGGCTTTGAAAGGCTCTGTTTTCAGAATCAACTTTTCTCTTGTCCATTTTAAAGGCTAGCTTTGATTTTAAAAGAGTTTGCATCTACCAACAGACGCTTGATTGATATCAGGTTAGCCGTAGCGGGAAAAGGTGATGTAATATCTGGCCATTACACTACTTTCATTTTTTATGCGCCAATCCAAAACGAGCATCAGAACGTTGCTAGGTAACTATAACGACGAACACTAACTCACTACGCAACTTTTATTTTCGCTTATTCTGATTGAAGCGAGAAGGCTCTCAGGTAGCTTATCCATTCGGAAGGCTGCTAATTAGGGAATTTGATTTGCACTTTATATCGTGACCATAAAAAAATATTTTTGCCTACAATTCTCTCTTGGGCTGAATATATTTGTACGTCGGTTGAGACCTCTCGGGCCTGATATGATTGTACGGCGGGTGGATGTGGCCCGCGGGCCTTGAGTTTGACACATGTGTTTTAGAATTACCAACACTCAAAACAATTAAGTGAAAACCAACGTAAGGCGATCTACCTCCTAATCTCTCGCCGTTGTGCTTCGAACGCGGTATGCGGGATTATGAATTACGCCCGAAACCCCTTCGCTACATTGATAAACACCCTCTTTGGACAACAATCACTTTCACAATAATATCCCGTGAGGGTGAAACCGTGGTCAGTCGTTATTTGTGGCTGATTAAATCGTAGGGAGGAGCGGCTGGCCGAGTGGCTAGAATGCCGGATTCTTCTTCCCCGGAGACCCGGATTCGAATTCTCGGTACGGTGTGGATTTTTTTTTTTTTAGTCGCCGGCAAAAAACAAACACTAAACTGCACAGTTCGAGACGATCGCACTAGCCAGGTGGCCTTAATTCCTCAGGCTCAAAGCAACCCTCCCCTCCCCCAGCCTTACACCGCAAGGTACTATATTGGCAGTAAATGACAGTTCATCCCCCCCCCCCCCAGCCTTACACCGCAAGGTACTATATTGGCAGTAAATGACAGTTCATCTCCCCCTCTCCCAGCCTTACACCGCAAGGTACTATATTGGCAGTAAATGACAGTTCATCTCCCCCCCCCCCCAATCACAAGAGTATGAATCTGAGCCATGGATGGACCCTAATATAACTTCTCTTTGAGGTTGAACCGGGTAGGGGTAGTGGTATAATTAAAACTACAATGGAAAGTATCATGTCAGGGAAACTGAAATGCGCTGGCCATATTAAACCTCACAGTGACCTGGAATGAATAATGATGGGAGTGATGGTTCCTAGAAGGAGGAGCAGAGGGTCAATCAGCACGAGGACAGTCGCAGGATACAGCGGACTTCTGCGGCAGGAGGGTTTCTGAAGGAGTAGCAAGAGGTCGAGACACTTGTTCGAGGCTCGCGATGAGGAGAGTCCTGTTTCATAAACGAACTCCAACATGATGATGATTGTGCAGCGACAAGATCAGCAAAGTATGCCAGGCAATCAATTGTGCAATACTTAGTTGGTGTTTTCATCGCCTGCTCCATAGCGAAGAGATTACGGACGCAATGCGTAATCCCGCATACTGCGTTGAAAACACAGCTGCGGGCGATTTGGAAGCAAACCGCCTTGCGTTGGTTTCCCATACAAGGGTGTGAATGCCGGTCGTTCAGAAAGCAATAGCAAACTTTGATAAGAAATCACGAAAAGGCAAAAAAAAAAAAAAAAAGCTGCGGTTGACTGAAAGGTGAGGATATGTAACTAACTTCATCATACAAACTAATATGAACTCATTGGGTCTGAACTAATGAAAGTAATAACACAACAGTGAAGAATTAGTATTTATACAACAGGGAAGCATGAGTAATTACACTACAGGGCAGAACGAGTAAGTACACAAGAGGATACATTGAGTAACTACACAACAGGAAAAAATGAGTAATTACACAACAGGACTGAATGAGTAATTACACAACAGGACATACTAAGTAATTACACAGCAGGAAACACTAAGTAATTACACAACATGACAGAATGAGTAATTACACAATAGGAGAAAATGAGTAATTACACAACATGACAGAATGAGCAATTATACAACAGGAGAAAATGAGTAATTACACAACAGGAGACAATGAGTAATTACACAACAGGACAGAATGAGTAATTACACAACAGGACGAAACGAGTAATTACGCAACAGGACATACTAAGTAATTACACAACAAGACAAAATGAATTAAGGTAACACTGAGATCGCGCAGGCTAAGGCAATAACTAGATGAAACCCAATAAGTATTTCGTCTATTGACTAAAAAAAAATTTGCCATTACGAGTTCGTGTAGTACAGAATGAATGATGCGTTTCAGCGGTTCCCGGCCACTATCGCCAGTTACAACTTGTTACGGCCACACAGCACCAGCATCCAACAAAGCGGAACGCACATAGCCGCGCTGTTATCTGCCTACCTGCCGCCATTTCTCATCGAGGTGAGGAGAGTAGATGAGCCTCCCAGCCATCGCTGGTGTGAAAGACAGGTGTAATTACAAGCGGCGGTATTTTGTGCAGGTGCATCTGTCGGCTCTGCGCACGGATATATTTGACTAGATTGCCGAGAAGCTGCAGGGTGTCTCAAAATGACGTTTACACTTGGGGACCTGGGTGAGATATTATTATTAATTAACAGTCCGACAGACAGCTAGATCGCACAAACAGCCGGACAGACAAAGAGTTAAACCATAAGTGCAGACAGCTAGAATAGACGGGCAGACAGCTAGACCAGACAGACAGACAGACAGACAGACAGACAGACAGACAGACAGACAGACAGACAGACAGACAGACTATACAAATCTTGGTCCTGCCCCATATGCCCAACTGGCATGTAAAAGGAACATGTAGTTACGTTTATCAGCAATAGGAGTTGAGTCCAGAACCGACATCACAACACTCGCGATATTCCCATTCGTGCTCCGTCCTCATCTTGAACAGCCAGCGAAGAGTCCCAATACTAATAGTACCATAAGTAGTTTGATTATGTGGCCTTTTCTTGGACCTGAGTGTCGGCCAGATCCCCTGGTCACTCCCTACAGCACCATTATCTCCAAGTCGTGATGATCTACATATTCTTCTGCGCTATACACGCGACCCCAAAGCATCCTGACCACATCGACCTTATCATGCATCAACACCCCACAAGCGGTGCCAACTCAGCCAACCTGTCCGCCTGCTCGTTTCCCACCACTTCATCATGTCCTAGGGAAAACATTTTTGTTGTTGAATCGAAGCCTGCACCTCTGCCCGAGGTATTCCCGTCTTCACCTTTCTCCTCACACTTTGTGAGTCCGTTACAATCACGACCAGTAATGGGGATATAGGATAAGTGAACATAGCAGGCCAACAACGTAAAAATAATGCGAGACATATGTGATGAACAGATGTCACAACATAAGGTGTATATGACCGTCCCCTCTTAACTTCTCCCAATAAATATGTTCATATGTCCACACTTTGTAGTTTGAAGCCAGGGATTCTCAAACGAGGAACAAGTGTGGCGTTAGCAATTAGGCGGTTCCGATTGGTTTTCTGCAAACAGAAAGAGTTCGTGTTCAATGTTAAATTAACGTCGCGATAACACATGATCCACAGACCTGGACGATGTGTTATAATTGTTTCAAGTATCATTCATGTATTTGCTTCATATGATATGTAACCTGCAGTGTGCACCTGACGAGATGCAGCAAAATATGCCAGTCAATATATCGTGTGGCTTCTGTGTTTAGATTCTCAAACTGTTGTCCCTGAGCTAGACTATTTACATGCAACTTTCAAAGAATTCAACAAAATGTTTTGCCTCTTTCTAATTAGCAGTCGGAGTGGCCGAATGGATAAAAGCGCCCTGGCTCTTAAACTTCCGATGCGACGATGGTGGGGTAAGGGGTTCATACCGGATACAGGTTACATAGGTTTAAACGTTGATGTCTCGTTCAGAAAACAATGGCAAACTACTGAAGGCAAAATTTTATAGACTATCAACCTGGGGTTGATCGCAACGTCCTGCAAAGGACATGAAACTAATGTTTAGGCATTGGATTGGAGCCGTGTGACAGCGAAACATCTATAGCGCCATCAACCTCAGCCTACCGTCGGACAGTCTGTACATATTCTGACAGTGAAACATCTATAGCTGTAGAGACAGTGAAACATCTATAGCTGTAGAGACAGTGAAACATCTATAACTGTAGAGATTGTGAAACATCTATAGCTGTAGAGACAGTGAAACATCTATAGCTGTAGAGACAGTGAAACATCTATAACTGTAGAGATTGTGAAACATCTATAACTGTAGAGACAGTGAAACATCTATAGCTGTAGAGACAGTGAAACATCTATAACTGTAGAGATTGTGAAACATCTATAGCTGTAGAGACAGTGAAACATCTATAACTGTAGAGACAGTGAAACATCTATAGCTGTAGAGACAGTGAAACATCTATAGCTGTAGAGACAGTGAAACATCTATAACTGTAGAGATTGTGAAACATCTATAACTGTAGAGACAGTGAAACATCTATAACTGTAGAGACAGTGAAACGTCTATAAATGTAGAGACAGTGAAACATCTATAACTGTAGAGACAGTGAAACATCTATAGCTGTAGAGACAGTGAAACATCTATAGCTGTAGAGACAGTGAAACATCTATAGCTGTAGAGATTGTGAAACATCTATAACTGTAGAGACAGTGAAACATCTATAACTGTAGAGATAGTGAAACATCTATAACTGTAGAGACAGTGAAACATCTATAACTGTAGAGACAGTGAAACATCTATAACTGTAGAGACGGTGAAACATCTATAACTGTAGAGATAGTGAAGCATCTATAACTGTAGAGACAGTGAAACATCTATAACTGTAGAGACGGTGAAACATCTATAACTGTAGAGACAGTGAAACATCTATAACTGTAGAGACAGTGAAACATCTATAACTGTAGAGACAGTGAAACATCTATAACTGTAGAGACAGTGAAACATCTATAACTGTAGAGACAGTGAAACATCTATAACTGTAGAGACAACGCCATCAACCTCGGCCTACCGTCAGGCAGTCTGTACGTATTCTGACCATCCTGCTTACATTCTAAAATCCCTCTTCGCTGATGTAAAGTTCCAGCACCGGTCTCGTACACGCCGCTAGTTTCTGAGCTTGGAGCGGGGAAGGAAAGCTCTGCAACAATCCCCCGCGACGAGGGTACTTTGTCGCGGAAACGGTTGAAAATGTCTACACCTGCCTTAGATCGCCCAGTGTACTTAAGAGTAAGCAGTCTTCTTGAAAGAAGCGGCTGGCCGAGTGGCAAGCATGCTGGGTTTTCCTTCGGGAGACCCGGGTTGGAATCCTCAGTAAGGTGTGGGTTTTATTTTCCTATCGGGGGCAAAAAGAAAAGCTTTTTTTGCACAGTTCGCGGCGACTGCACTAGCCAGGTGGCTTTAATTCCCCAGGTTCAAGACGCCATTGTCCTACACCGCAAGGTACTATAGACAGTAGATGACATTGTTTGATTTTTACAGTCTTTACGAGGATCCATAGCCACGCAAGCCACCAACCATTTTCGCTTGCCAAGGATCACTTGCAATCCAGTGCTTGCCTGCCAGGCCAATGGTCCTGCTAGAGTCCTGGTCCTGGTGGATCAGACCTGGGTAGACCTGGGTTCAAAGGTAAACGCAGTTTAACATGGGTATCAGGAGCGGTCTAGGGGTATCGGTTTTAGGCGTGATATTGATCATAGAGTATCCATTGATCTATATATTGATCTTAGAGTATATATTGAGCTATATATTGATCTCATAATATCCACTGAATTATATATTGTTCATAGAGTATCCATTGAACTTTATATTGATCATAGAGTATCCACTGAACTATATATTGATCACTCTTCATATTGATCATAGAGTATCCATTTAACTATATATTGATCATAGAGTATCCATTTATATATATATATATATATATATATATATATATATATATATATATATATATATATATATATATATATATATATATCATCAAGAATACAATTCAATCTACCGCAGAAGAATGTCTCGGTGTGTTAACCACGCATAGAAAGAACAGATGGTTCAATCAAAAATGTGAAGAAGCAGTCATTAGGAAGAAGAATGCCAGACATGTATGGTTAAATGACATCAATAACATCCAAAAGAAAGAGCATTATAGAAATGAATGTAAAGAGGCTACAAAAATAGTCAGACAGCAGAAGCGAGAATATATGAGTAATATAATCAAAGATATGGAAACTAATCACCAGAAAAATGAATCCAGAAAATTTTTTAAAGAACTGAAGTCAATGAAACGAGGGCACCAACAAAACACATATGGTTTAAAAGACAAAAATGGGAATATGATAAATACCAATGAGGAAATGTGCAACACATGGAAAGAATATTTTATTGAATTACTAAATTGTGAAGCTCCAAGTAACATTTTCCCACAGGAAGAGGTTCTAACATGCGAACCACAAATTGAAGAACCTACATTTGAAGAAATCCTATATGTAATCACACGACTTAAAAACAATAAGGCAACTGGGACTGATGGAATTGCTGCTGAATTTATAAAGGCAGGTGGCCATGCATTACATCTAAAGCTATACGAACTAATAATAAAAATCTGGAGGACAGAAGAATTACCCCATGACTGGAAAGAGTCATTATTGATACCTATCTTTAAGAAAGGAGACAAGTTCCAATGTGGAAATTATAGAGGAATATCACTACTGTCCACAAGCTATAAGATACTATCCGCAGTATTACTAAATAGACTAAAACCATATTCAGAAGACATATTAGGTGACTACCAGGCGGGTTTTAGACAAAACAGATCAACAATAGATCAGATATTTATCTTACGACAAATAGCCGAGAAACATTGGGAATATAAAAGAGATCTCCATAACATTTTTGTGGATTTTAAAAAGGCTTATGATAGTGTCCATAGGAATAGTCTATGGAATGCTATGCAGGAATTTGGAATACCAAGGAAGTTAATCAACATGACCAGACTATGCATGGAAGATACTTATAATATAGTAACATATAAAGGCAGGAAATCAGACCCCTTCCAAATAACATCTGGCTTGAAACAGGGTGATGCACTATCGCCGCTACTCTTCAATCTGGCTCTAGAGAAAGTTGTAAGGAAGATAAAGGAGGAATGTGATATTGGAGGAACATCCAAGCTGCTTGGTTATGCAGATGATATAGATATTATAGGGCAAAGTGAACAAAAGACATTGGAAATATTGACTCACTTAAAGGAAAAAGCCCAACAGATGGGGCTGGTTATCAACCAAGATAAGACAGAATATATGGTAATTTCAAGAGAGGAATGGCTAAAAACTCTGGCCACATACAAATAGATAATATGACCATTAAAAGAACGGAAACATACAAATACCTGGGTACAATCTTCAACTGCTCCAACATCATAAGGGAAGAAATACAAACTAGAATCAACTCTGGAAATAAGATATACTATGCACTACAACATCTACTAAAATCAAAGGCGCTATCTCGTAACACCAAAATCACAATATACAAAACACTGATCAGACCAGTTGTGCTGTATGGATCTGAAACCTGGAGTACAACGAAAGGAGACGAAGCCTTGTTACAAACCTTTGAGAACAAAATTTTAAGACGCATCTTTGGACCCATTAGGGATACACAAAGTGGAGAGTGGAAAAGAAGAAGTAACAAAGACATTTATGATCTGTTTAAGTCCCCGCTAATCACTGGTATCATGAAGGCTAATAGACTACAATGGCTGGGGCATATAGAAAGAATGGAAGATAATAGGGAAACAAAACTCGCTTACACTCAGGAAATAAATGACCGTAGACCCCGAGGTAGACCAAGAAGACGGTGGAGAGATAATACATGTACAGACCTACAAGCACTTGGAATCAACGACTGGCAAGAGAAGGTCCACCAGAGAGACGAATGGAGACGGATTGTATTTGCAGCAAAGAACCTCAATGGCTCGGAAAGCTGAAGAAGAAGAAAAGAATATATATATATATATATATATATATATATATATATATATATATATATATATATATATATATATATATATATATATATATATATATATATATATATATATATATATATGGGATGTGAATTTTGTGATGAGAATATTGGCTAATTTATGTGTAGGGGAGTTAGGTTTGATTCTCTTCTTACTTCTGGATGCAAGGTGATCAGGGAAATTTACCATAAATACAAGGACAACACCACTTCAATCCTTGAAACAATGGTATCTGTGTGTAGGTTTCCCCTCCCACTTCATCACCTTTAACTTTAATATAGTGCTAGAGGACATTAATTATATACAACATATAAAAACAACCACTGTTGAACAAACATCAACATTTAATTGACGTAAGCATCAACATTTTTGGACAAAAAGTACAGACATTATATCAAGATCTGCAGTAACATATAGATAATTGTAATGGCCACATTGAATTTCCAGAACAGGCATGGGAATGATTTGCAATATCAAAACATATTAACCCCATTGTCCCAAGAAAAAACAATGTTATTACAAACAACACAACAACCACAAATTGGTTCTACTATCTATGACCCACTTTACCTAAATAAAGCAAAAAATGTAGACCATTGGTCTATGCTTTTTTTTTATAGTTCAGGAAAACCAAACATATAAAACAATTGTTTCTGACACCAGTTACAATTCTCATATTTAAAAATATTAATGAGATTGTGTCAGAATATTCAACCAAAACAACAACCACTATTGGGTTATACCCTTCAGGGGGAAAAAAGCTACTGACCTTATACATCCACGGCATGAAAAAAACACATATAAATATAAAGCACAATTCGTACTAATAATTAAACTAATTATTTAATTATAGTCCTTTATCCTTAGGTGTTGCTTTCGGTTATTCTTCTCCAGTGCGAAGCAGATAATGTCCATATTTATCCGGATCAGAAATAAATGTACTCAGTCATTTTCTACTTACATTATGTCTACTGAAGTTGGCTGGTGAATATTTATAATCCATAATCCAAGAATAGAATTATACACAAGCACATATCCCCTCCATGGGGCTGAATTCAAGAATGCTCTGTTGCAAGTGGGCTCTGTGTTCCAATTGAAATTGGTGCCTAAGTCTGTAAAGCTTTCAGGAGGATGTATCTTGAGACTTCTGACCAGGTTCTTCCCTATATCATCCTATCGACGAAAAAAGATTACGACTGTCCAACAGCTCGGTTTATGTTAACCGTTTCCCAATTTAGTTCAAGAGGCTTTGTCACACTCCCGGTTCACGTTGATAGGCCATCCCACACTTAGTGATGGGGCAATTAGGCCGACATAGAACCAGCGTAGAGTTCTGATTCATTCAATTTCAGTGTAGAACATACAATGCTGAGTCATTCATTTGGTTCATCTGGAACTATGTCCACGATTGGTCTGCTGCAGGCATGGAACTGAAGAATATTAATTCCAACACACAACTGGGAGTCGCAAACAATCAGATGGTTCTTTTTGTTGCATGCGTAGAGGCATTTACTCCGCTAGCTTCTTTCGTATGGCCTTTCTTATGGTGTTTCGGTTCTGAGATCTCGAGTGAATCTGGCTTCTTTCAGAGTGTTGCAGATTTGAACCTTGAGATAAACTGGTTCCTCAGTTGTTTTTCAGTTGATATTAGTTGGTATTCCGTTGATATTAAGTTGATATTCAGTTGGTACCTTGGTTGTACTTTCTTATGTTGTTTCAGTGTCTCTTCCCATTTGGTGTTCTAGTGTCTTGAACCTTATGTTGATTCTGCCGCTGCATGACTGATGTTGAAGGATTATTCAATGCTGAATAGGAAACTGGGAATGTCCCATGGTTTCGTTGACCTCGCGGATTGATGGTGCATCAGACGGTATCTCCCCGACGTAAAAGTAGACGATACTCTGGTGTCGGTGTATTCTGAATATCCATTTATCTTGATAGACAATTAAATACAGAGATCCATCCTGGATATCCTGACCGAAGTAGGACTATCAATCGCTGAGTGTCTCATCTTCAACGTGTCTTTCGCTGGCTATGGGGCTAATGAGTACAGCAGTCAACATGTGGTTGTTAGGTCCAGACGATGTTTAGGACCGGTGGCCCTTTTATCACTTTCTGGCTGTTGACCCAGGATCCAGTGTTTAGTGATACAGTCCAACAAAAACCACCACCTGCTGCTCTATAAAGCTGGAAATGACAAAAGAATACAACCCCAGCATTAATCTACTGTTTGATGTTAACATGTTTATAACACAAGTACACACAAAAATGGGGAAGGAGATAGGAGTGGGTTTCCACTTTTCATTGTCCATCGTCGTTTGTTGTTGAGCTATTCTAGCTCCTCTTGTGAGTAAGGTATCCTCTCATTCAATATTCTATTCTGATGTTGTTACTGGAACTATTTGATGGATCTGAGAGTTCTTGACCATTCAGTCCATCTTGTTGTTTTATCTATCCTAACCTGACAAGGAGTTCTGAGCCGTAGGCCTTCTGTCTCATAATTCCTTCGTCTTCTTTCATTAGGTGTACTCAGTATTAGCCAAGGTCAATAACCATACGGCTCACATTATCTTCTTGTGTACTGCCATACGCAAGGTTTCTTACATCATCTCATTATGTCTCTACAGGAGTCACATTAAATGTATATTCCCCCCACAGTAATAGTAACAATCATAACAGAATATATATATATATATATATATATATATATATATATGTATATATGATAACAGAGAAAAACAAACATGTACATTTCTCATATATGGCTAACATTAATAATAATCATAATAATAATGCAATAGCCAATGTTTTTGGATTTCCCTAGCATATTTATGAAATTATTACATGCCCCTAACACATATTGTGTGGTTACTAATAAGTATAACAAGAAGATTGTACCAACATTTGGCACGATAGCTCAAGTTACAGATTAGCAGATAGTAAAACAATTTCTCCAACATGAAACTAGAGTCCATAAGATAAGATGCGTTATCGATATTTTGTGACCGCATGGAGAGAAAGTTTTAAAAAAAATAGATTTCTTTAGAGTTGAATACTCTATAGTACATAGATTATTTGCAGATTTATAGCATTGATAGTGAGATAGTTTCACAATGCATAGAATAAGTTAAACATAGGAATATGAAATTGTAAAAGCATAGGAAAAATTTGACAGCGTGGCACAAACATGGCGCTCAGTAGTAAAAATCAATCAGGCTCAATCAGGCCCTTGTTTACAAGAATAATTGATTTATCATCTTAACCAATTCTTAATTAAACACATTGATATATGTACCTTATTTAAAAAAAAACAACATAGTTACATATTCAAAAGTAGTTTATATTCCACATACCTATTGCTCCACAGAGTGAAATAATTTAAACATTCTTTGTCTTCCCCCAGCGGAGGAAGCTTGGCGTGCTCGGCCTTTGTTCTTCAGTCAAATGACCACTAATCCCCTTGTTCGGTCTAGCGCCTGGCTTGGCCAGGTATTTGCACAATCTTGACGCTAAGATTTAAACTAGGCAGACACAAATTTGGCTGTTTTCTTCCCCAAAGTAAGGTATTTAACCAGTGATTCCAAGAGCAGGTTGTATTTTTTAAAGTGTCACTCATAGGAAGTTGGTAGAGACGTTTTAGTATATCACAATATATATATATATATATATATATATATATATATATATATATATATATATATATATATATATATATATATATATGTCACAGACTCACATAGGGACAGTACAAATATAAACGTAAGGGATACTGGCGAAGGGAGAGTAATCCAGCAAAAGGGAAAGAACCGAGTCACTCGAAGGCTTGAATAATCCAGAGCCTTCTCGAAGGACCGGTCAGTGTGTCCACAGCCACGTGGACACTGATGGGGCCCGCCGATTGTGGGGTCCACGAGAAACTCAGGGAGAGTTGCCACCCGTGTCGGATTGCGACACGTGTGGAACAGTCAGACCGGGACTGGACATCGAGAAAGCAACAGTGCTTACCTTAAGGAGACTTGATAGTAGACCCAATTGTATTAAGGGGTCTTAGACATATGTGTAGATAGCTGCTAGAGTTATTGTGTTAACCATGTTCCTTATAAACAACTCCTGTGATATGCAATGTACTGAATGCTGGCGTGTGAAAACTCGCTTCGCCAGCGTACTGTAATATACATGTAATTAAATGATGCTAAATTGTATCTAACGGAGTTTGTTGCCTGTATGAGCCCGAGTTTCAATCCCCTAGAGATCTAGAACTGTGACAGGCTATTTGGGGGCAATCGCCGGTTTTGGCAATAAGAAGCTTCACGTTTCAGAACAGCTATTTTGGGTTTGCCAAGTAAAAAGAATATAAACTTTAACACATGACAAAGTTAGAAACTTTGCAGATATCTGTAAATAAGCTATTATAGTCCCTCTACGCAATATTTCAAATGATATTTATGAAACTTGACATGACTGTGACAATTACTATGACAGTTACTAATTTTATTTTATTCCAACAGCAGATTGTTCCGCGAATTACCGTGCATGTATCGTGTATGTAACCTGTACTCCAGCAGTGGCGAGCAAACAAGACTACATTCGAGATCTCAGGGAAAATAAGATGTTTTTCATTTCATGCTCATTACATCCCTAAGCGGTATTCCTCATCCTCATTCATTGATGTAACATTTTACTATGCATTGATTTTGTTATGTATATGCTAATATTATAACCAAGTATATCTGCTTATATAAATTTGAAGGTAAACATTCAAGGGAAATAACCAATTTTTTCACACCCTGACTATTTTTCAAATGGATGTAATTTCAAGAAAGTAAATAATAACTAAATTACAAGATGTCAACATTAGAACAGTGCATTGAAGCAGGTATTAAGTTAGGATATAAAGAGGATAAACTTTCAGAATGGGCACAAAAGACACATGCTGAAAATATTGCACGAGAAGAAAGAGCAATGGAAAGAGAAGAGAAGAAAATGCAGATGCAAATTGAGGCAGAAGAGAAGAAGATGCTAAGGGAAGCTGAGGAAAAGAAAATGCAACTGCATGCTGAAGAGAAGAAAATGCAGATGCAAATTGAAGCTCAAGAAAAGAAGGTGCAGATGGAGCTCGAGGCAGCGACCAAGCAAGCCCAATTAAATGCAGAAACACAGATAAAATTAAAACAAATGGAAATTGATTCCAACCTAGAAATATCAGTAAACAAAGTTAGAAGTAAAGAAGATGAACAAAAATACAACAAATATAAAGGCCTTGTCAATGCATTTTGTTCAGGAGATTCCATAAGCGCATACTTAGAGAACTTCGAGTGCTTAATGACCCACCATCAGGTCGCAAAAGTCGACTGGTCATTTATTTTGATGAGAAATTTAGCTTTAGAGCCCTTAAAAGTGATAGAGACAGTTCCGCAAGACATGAGGAAAGATTATGATTATTTAAAACAGAGAATACTCCAACATTTTTCATTAGATACAGCTGGCTATCAACTACAGTTCTCAAAATTATCACCATCACCTAACCAAACTTTCATTGACTACGTGTCTACAGTTCAAGATGTTTGTACAAAATGGATAACATCAGCGAAAACAAATAACAACCATGATAAATTAAAAGAGCTGATTATAATTGATAAAATTATTAGCACTATCCCAACACCTTTTTCTAAATTTTTGAGACAGATGGACTGTAAAATCATCCAAGAAATCGAAAATAAAGAGAGCGCATATTTTACAGAGAACCGCGATATTTTTCAGCTAAACATGAGCCAAAATGAAACAGCAGCGGTTACGAACACAAAATATTCGAAACCAAATGAAAATAGGTTCAAACAACGCCCTAAATCCTCAAAACCAGTCTTGTGATAGTATTGTCATCTGATGCACGAACAGTTTGCGATGTGTGACAAATAACCAAATTATCCATATCATCTACAAAAGGTAGTGGAAAAACAAATGAACAAGAGGAACGCATATCAGAGGCGGCTAAATGTTATTTTTGCGCCAGCTATGGGCATTTTTCTTCTGTTTGTGAAGGGAGAAAGAGGATGAAGCAGGCCAATGCAGCATTGATAGACACCTCCTCGGATGATGAGATTGAATAACAGAATGAATGTGACATCCAGAATGAAAGTGCGAGTGAGTCAGGCAATGCAGTAGAAATCATCAATACCATCTCTGATAACAAATGTAACACCTGTAGGAAATTTCAGCTTGATACAACCTTGTTATGTGGCCACACAATATCAGTTTCTAACGAAATGGCCAACGCAGCCTTATCACCAACAGGCAATTTAAATTATTTAAAAGGATTTGTTAACAACAAACAATGCACATTAATACGAGATTCCGGGGCGACTCTTTGTGGGATTAAGAAAACATTAGTTAACGACAAGGACCAAACCATTCGTTTGTACATAGATTATAGAAAATTAAATACCATAACCACCACAGATGCGGAGCCAATGAACAGCTGTGAAGACCTCATCTTGAATATGTCTCAATCATCATTATTTTCTAAGCTTGATTTAGCTAAAGGTTACTGGCAATTGCCACTAGAACCCTCTTTAAGGCATATAACAGCATTCGCTACACCCCTTGGGTTGTACGAATGGAGATATCTTCAATTTGGTCTTAAGAACGCTCCCGCCACGTTTGGTAGATTAACTAGACTGCTATTGCACGGCATCAAGGACGTGCAATCTTATATTGATGATATATGTATCCATTCTTCAAACATGACTTCTCACTTACTTACACTCAAACAAGTCTTTAACCAAATTTTTCTTTTTGGACTTACTATCAAACCTTCCAAGGTTGAAATAGGCTATAAACAAATAGACTTCCTAGGTCATAGGATTTCCGAAGGCAAACTGTTGACAGATGATAGAATCGTATCAAAAATTCTCAACCTAGAAGTTCCAACTACTAAAAAGCAGGTTAGAAGCCTATTGGGTCTCATAAACTATTATGCCAAGTTTATACCAAACTGGGCAGAACTCACATCAGTTTTTTCTAATATGTTGACAAAAGATCATCCAGAAAAATTTTGTAAGAGTACCCGCTTAGAGGATGCAATGTGCAGATTGAAATCGATTTTTTCTAACCCACCAGTATTAAGATTACCAAACATAGATGTACCTTTTATTCTGACCACAGATGCCAGTGCTATCGCAATTGGAGGTTGCCTGATGCAAGAATATCAGGGCGTGCGACATCCGATACTCTACGTAAGCCGCAAGCTGAGGAAGGCAGAGATCCATTACTCGACAATTGAGTTGGAGGCATTAAGCCTACTCTTTTGCATGCGTCGATTATCTAAGTTCCTCTTAGGTTCGCATTTTGTTGTCTTAACCGATAGTTCGCCGCTGCTGGTACTTAAGCAAGGTGTGCCAAAGAACCATCGTTTACAAAGATGGTGTCTTCTTCTTCAAAATTTCGACTTTGAAATCCGCCATATCAAGGGCACTGATAACATTCTTGCTGACTTTTTATCACGGCAAGCAAATGCACCAGCAGACGAACACTAGGCACATTAATTAGTCGCCATATAAGAAGCTGTGATATTTTAGTCTGTTGCACAGAACAGTGTACCTCTACACCTACTAGAGAACTTTCATTCAGAAGTATCAACGTCCAAGTGAATAGGTTACGTATAACACCCACGAACATAACACTGTGAGAACCCTATATTACCAATTGCTAATGTGATAAAAACAATCCGAGCAATATATGTCTGTGAAAGGATTCCAACCAGTGAACTGACATTCTTCTGTAAAGATTAAGAACACTGCATACTCGCTATTTGTTAAGAAACTTCGCAAACAGCCGAAAGAGGACTGCGTCGATTACAACATGCAAAGAATTGCTATATTAACTGTTAACATTCATGCCACTACATACGGACAACAGGAGGACAACCCACGTCATCGTTGGTTTCAGTTAGTTAGTTAATTAGTTATTTATCAGTTAATATGTATTGAACTGTTGTTTAATTATGTATATAAAACATGTCAACCTCTCACTTATATATTTTCTATCATAATATTACCGATATTTCCACTCATACGTGAAATATTCGTGATATACAAGTTTTTCTATTTAAATTATAAACCATTTTTTGAGTACACGTACAAAAAGTACTTGTTACCTTAAAGGGAACATATCGCCTAATCCATTTTTTCTAAGGGCAATAAGTCTTACCTCAACTTTATTTATATATTTTAACAAAATACTATTTTGTATGAAAATTGTATGAATGGCAGTGTGAAAGAATTAAATGAGAGAACGGTATACTGAGCGGACAAATTGTACGCAAAACGTATTTATTTTAATTTGTCTGCGTCTTTCATGTAAAAATGTATTACCTGTGTAATTGTTAATACATGTTTAGGAGTTAATACACTACATCTAAGCACCACTGCTTGGAATACCCGATCATGCGTTACACATTGGGGTAATTCATGACAAGGGATATCCCAACTCGTGACGCTTGGAGATAAACCACACAATGAACACACACTCTATACAAACTTAAAACTGAACACGAACAATTAAAGTGCAGTCACTTTAATAGAAAAAGCAACATATTAATCAGTACACGATCAAACCAACAGGAACACGTAGTCAGATGTGATAGAAATACAGCATAGCTACATATTCAGCATTATACAACATACGGGAATAAAAATGTATCGAAATACACACACAGAACAAGATGTTGCAGGTGTACTTAAATAGCCAAGACATTTGTCTTGTTAGAACTCTCTTACACAGAGTTTTAATATCTTGGTATCACGGATACTTGAGAAGGGCGCGGTTGTAAAAACAACTGGAAAACGTCACGTAACTTCGGTCAGATAAGCATGGTTAAGGACATAGAAGAGAGAAACCTCTTCAGCGATCATCTTAAAGTGGGGTATGGGAGAATACATGAGTTGGTAATGCAGATATGTCAGTTACCAAGTTACTATCCACCAAACTACAAACACCGACGTTATGTGATCCTGTGACAGAATTAGTACAGAACTAATTTACCATATAAGAACCCATCAAAGCAGGGGGAGAGGGGGACTCCTGTCACAGACTCACATAGGGACAGTACAAATATAAACGTAAGGGATACTGGCGAAGGGAGAGTAATCCAGCAAAAGGGAAAGAACCGAGTCACTCGAAGGCTTGAATAATCCAGAGCCTTCTCGAAGGACCGGTCAGTGTGTCCACAGCCACGTGGACACTGATGGGGCCCGCCGATTGCGGGGTCCACGAGAAACTCAGGGAGAGTTGCCACCCGTGTCGGATTGCGACACGTGTGGAACAGTCAGACCGGGACTGGACATCGAGGAAGCAACAGTGCTTACCTTAAGGGGACTTGATAGTAGACCCAATTGTATTAAGGGGTCTTAGACATATGTGTAGATAGCTGCTAGAGTTATTGTGTTAACCATGTTCCTTATAAACAACTCCTGTGATATGCAATGTACGGAATGCTGGCGTGTGAAAACTCGCTTCGCCAGCGTACTGTAATATACATGTAATTAAATGATGCTAAATTGTATCTAACGGAGTTTGTTGCCTGTATGAGCCCGAGTTTCAATCCCCTAGAGATCTAGGACTGTGACAATATATATATCTCATATATATATATATATATATATAGAGAGAGAGAGAGAGAGCATAGAGTATCCAGTCAACTATTTATTGATCATAGAGTAACAATTGATCTATATTCATCACAGAGTATCCATTCAACTAAATATTAATCATGTAGTATCCATTGATCTATATATTGATTATAGAGTATCCATTTAACTATATATTGATCATAGAGTTCCAATTGATCGACATATTGATCATAGAGTATCCATTGATCTACATAAGGATAATACAGTATGCATTCAACTATATGTTGATCATAGACTATAAATTGATATATAATTGATCATAGAGTATCAATTCAACTATATATTGATCACATAGTATCCATTAATCTATATATTGATCATAGAGTATCCATTCAACTAAATATTGATCACAGAGTATCCATTGATCTTCATATTGAGCATAGAGTAGCCATTGATGTATGTATTGAACATAGAGTATCTATTGATCTTTATATTGATCATAGAGTATCTATTAATATGTATATTGGTCATAGAATATTAACTGAACTTTATATTGATCATAGAGTATACATTGAACTATATATTGATCACATAGTTTCCATTGGTCTATATATTGATCATTGCGTACCCATTGTTCTATATATTGATTATAGAGTAGCCTTTAAACTATATATTGATCATATAGTTTCCATTGACCTATATATTGATCATAGATTATCCATTCATCTATACATTGATCATAGAGTATCCATTTAACTATATATTGATCGTAGAGTATCCATTCAACTATATATTGATCGTAGAGTATCTATTGACTTTCATATTGATCATAGAGTATCCATTGATCTCCATATTGATCATGCAATATCCATTGATCTTCAAATTTATCATGGAGTGTATAGTGATCTATATAATGATCATAGAATATCCATTGAACTATATATTGATCATTGAGTATCCAGTCACGCCGAGTGTTGAACCACAAAGGTGGGTATGTTTGCTTTCAGCGTGCACGTATAAACGATTAGCTTTCTCTAGACAGACTTCACCCAGGGTATATGGCTCTATCAACCCGTGGCTAGGTTTCTCTCCTAACAGTTTTGCCAGAACAGCGGCATTACAGCCTCCTCATTCGAGATTTCCAACTGTCGTGAGATTTGTAAAGTGCACAGGAATCTCCTTATCCGAGGAAACTTAGTAACCAATCTCACTATCCGAGAGATCAGGGGGACGTGTAATATCATTAACTGATTCAGCGCTAAACAAAATGTCGGTTTGGACCAAACATGGTACACAATCAAATGAACAAGTATTATAAGGGGCGTTCATTTGAAATCCGTTCGTGCCGCACCGCGCGTAATTGCGTACGTTGAACATGATCATGTCATAGTCATGTAATAAGTACTGACCAATGAATAGCAGATTACGTGCTTATCGTCCCATGATGCATAGGTTGTGCTCCTGACCGTTAAATGGCCGGGTTGATCCAAAATCCATCTAAAGAAGTTCAAAGAGCGGTAATTCAGTTTCTTTCATTTGAAGTGGACATTCATCGAAGAATGCAGACAGCGTACGGTAATAAATGTGTGTCGAAGACAACAATGACAGACTGGGCACGAATGTTTCCGAAAGGACGTCAGTTCACGACAGATCTTCGACGGCCAGGTCAAGCGCATATTGTTGCAACAGAAAAAAACCATCGCCGAAATTAATGCAGCAGTACAGATGAACCGTTGTCGAAGCATACGTGTAATACGTTCGCTAGCGAAAGAATTTGATGTGTCAATTGGGACAATTCGAACGGTCATTCGTAAGAAACTGCAATATCGGAAAGTGTGTTCACAGTGAGTACCACGGATGTTGACCGACCACCAAAAACAGGAACGTGGATGGTGTTTGAACCACTTCCTGCGTTACTGAGTGGAGGGTGATGATTTTCCGAATAGTGGCAGGCGATAAATCATCATGCTTGTCCATGGGACACATTTTTCAATCCCATCTCATCCCATCCCATGGTAATTTATGCCTGTCCCATCCCATCCCACCCCATCCCATCCCATCCCATGGAATTCCCATGATAATATTAATATCGAATACAGTTCAAATAAATTATGAAGTTTATGAAAGTTTAAGGTTAGTGTCTACTAAATTGGACGACATGCCCAAAGAGACATGTAAAACAACAGAATTTATTTTAATATTCAAGGGTATTTTATTAAAACAAAGTTTAATCTAAATATGACAATTCAGTGTCATTCTGACACTCTCATTCTGTTTCCGAGTCATTCCGCTCTTCAGCACATTATCAGTTTCCTACTGATCGATTGTTTCTAATAATTCAGTTAATACAGATAATCCCTGAACCATTTCCACAATTTTCATCTTATGCAAATCTGGTATACACAGAGTTTATAACGAGAGCTGGTAACATCCGTTTTCGTAACTTACTCAACAACAATCCAGCTGCACTAAATAAGCGCTCTACTGAAATGAGGACACTGGTATGGCCAAAACAATTTTCGCACTTGCTATTAGCAGTGGAAACCTATATTCATTTTTCCTATAATTTAATGGTTGTGAAGTTGGTTGCCATAATGTTTGAAACATGGTGACTTCATCGTTAAGGCATTTGTTTCTGGGGTCATCAAACTTAAGTGCTTTGTTTGGTGAAGGATTTTTAAAAAAGTGAAAATCACTTTTCGGCTTTTGTTCTACAATTCCTGCTACTTCACATACAGCAGATGATTCAGAAGAAAGATTTAAATCCTTGATGAATGAAATAACAGTTGGAACAACAGACTTAGAAAAAGCGATCCAATCATTGGCCCATTTATTGGTGTCCACATTCCCTTTCTTTTTAGTAACAACTGACTTGACCATGTCTTCTATTTTGGCTTTAATGTCAACTCCAGTAAGGAATGCTGCAGTAACTGTCAGACAACTGCCGCGATATGGCCAACGTTTTTCTAAAATAATTTTCTGAAAGTTCTGACAATATTTCATCACCATGCTGCTGGAAGTTTCTTCGTCAATATGAACAATAACTTTGTACAACTGATAGTCTAGGAGGAAGTATAACAGCAAAATTAAATGAGATGTAGCACCATCAATTCCTAGTTTGTCAAAAGAAGTTTTGAATTTCTCATGTATATACAGCATTCCTTTAATCTGAGCAATATTCGGAATGTGGTTTAAGAATTCTTCATCATCTTCATTAAAGTAATGCGAGTAATTTTTTTTTTTTAATGGGCATTGAAAAGTTGGTAATATGATCGCCATTTACGTGTTACATATTTTGTTGGCATGAAAAATGGCAGCTGTGATGCCTTTGCCTAGCGTGTATTGTAATATGTTTCAATAAATGAAAGCTGATCCATGAAATGATCCAGTTCAGAAATCACGCCTCTGCTGAAGCTAGCAGTAATGCATGTTGATAACCTGTGCTCAGTACAACCAGATCGGTGCATTTCTGTATCGGTATCAAACCGTCCATCAAATGCTGCCGTCATGCTTGCTGCATTATCAGTACACACAAGCAATGGACTGGAGAATGTGGTAGATTCGGCAAGAAATTTATGTGCTAAAAAAAAAAAAACTGTCGTAAATTGTGCAGTATGGGATTGATTACTATCAATGTTTATAAGAGACAGAGGAAAAGTAATACATTCCCAATTTTGATCTAGTCCACAGTGCAATAATTCCCCCATACGGCAAAAGATATGTTTGTCTTGCAGACCAAAAGTCAACTATTCCCGAAGTTGCACATTCTGGATCTTGTGCCATATTTTGAAAACAATTTTGAAACTCCAGTTTGGCCAATTTTCCTTGCGCCAAAATATAACGAGCCACTGTTTGCCGTGATATAGTGTAATTATATACCTTGCTTGCAGAGTGAGTAGATCTTGCAGCAAAGTTAGCAGCATCACATATAATGTCACATCCAGCAGAAATAGATACTGTTGGATGTGATGTAATTAGTTAACAACTGTTTATTGCCACGCATTTGACAATGTTGGTGGTGGTCTTGTTACTTCATGCTGCTTGGCTTTAAAATATCTGTTGATGTTAGTAGAATCACCGGAACCACATTTCATGCTATGCTGTATTGCACCTCCATAACCACTTTGATTAACCCATTTTTCATTAATCAACTTATACCAACTGTATAGTAGCTTACTTTTGTGTGCATCTCTCTTTCTAAGTGCAAGCAGGGACTAGGATGACCAGCTCTGTTCTTCTTGGCATTTTGCCATCTCCTTACAGCACTACGCTTATCCACCCAAGCCTTCTCCACCTCGAAACTCCACCACGGTGGCTGCTCCCAGCTTTTTTCCTGCCCTGAAACGTTCTGCGCTTGTCACGTCTTATTTTACTCACCACATCTTGCCCTGTACTGTCATACTGGAACGTCTTTACCTTTAGCTTGTGCTGCCTGGTTCTGCCTTTCTCCACCAGTATGCTGCACGGGTGGTGGTCGCTGCCATGGTGTCCTAGGACACCCCATCTACACACTGTAGTGAGTGAAGGTGAAACTAGCGCCAGATCAATAGCACTGTCCTCATCGCC
Source organism: Cepaea nemoralis (assembly GCA_014155875.1). NCBI lineage: Eukaryota > Metazoa > Mollusca > Gastropoda > Stylommatophora > Helicidae > Cepaea > Cepaea nemoralis. The sequence continues at coordinate 20,820 of JACEFZ010009040.1, read as the reverse complement.
CGGACGGCTTGCTGTCCTGGTGACACAGCCACTGTTGATACAAACCAGGTCGATGGTTTCCAGTGCAGTCTCGAGCTCCTTCCCCTGTGTATTGGAGGAAGTGTTTCCCCATGATCTGCCTTTAGCGTTGAAGTCACCACAGAAAATAACATTTCTCTCGTGGCCTAATATGCCACTTAAGCACTGCCACTTCTGGGCGTCCACACTGGCATTGCGGGCATAAACATTAACCACCACGAATGGTATACTGGAATGAACTCTCAACGCCTGTATTTGTATATCGTCACTGTCCCAACTGGACATGTCTAGCTCTGACTCCACCATGCTGTCGCGAACGAGAATCGCCATTCCCAGATGTCGTCTGTTGTAGAAACATTTGAAGCCGGCAGTTTGGAGTAGCTGATCGCCCAGTCTCGTCTCCTGGAGTGCTACAATTTCATTCCTGTAAACTAGGGTTTCTAAAATAGAGCCCCGTTGTTTTACACTGGCACAGTTCCAATATAGAATACGGATATTCCTGAGTCCTGAGTCGGTGACACTTGAGTCTAAAACGCCTCAAACCTCCACGCTTACCTTGCTTCTTTTTCCCTGCGCGGCTACCACGCCGCTTCGGTATGTTGACTGCTGACCGCACGAAGAACACACGTTGTTTCGCCATGTTGAAAAAAAAAAACGTAAACACAGACTGAGAACACCACACACGCTGCTGAAAATTAACTCAAGGATGGCTTCACTCGATGCACGAACTCCGTAGCACCCGCGCAGATCTTGAGTAGAAACTCCTGGTTTTACATCCTGGCACACCAATTACACGCAAGAGATGAATAAATCCACCCCCTACGCGAAAAAGTTAACGAACACAAAACAACACGACCGTCCGTCGCCATCTTGAAACCGCTAAGGTTTTAAACTGGTCAAGGTTGTTAAAAGCGAAAAATGGGCAGAGGTGTGTCAAAGAGTAAGCACAGACAAGTCACTGAAATTGTTCTGGCGACTACATAAAAGCATGAGTGGTGTAGTCAAGAATAAGAGCATTTCTGACTTCCAAGGTGCTGACCTCATCTGGCAGAGGACTGACGAGGACAAGGGCAAAGCCCTCTTTGAACGCTACCTTGAGCAAAGCAACCAGACAGACATGGGAGGCCGAAATCTGGCCAAGGAGGTCACCTCAGACAGATGCAAGGCCCAGAACACTTCGGATGAAGACACAGTGACAGTGAAAGAAATCAAGGCTGTGCTTCGACGATCAAAAAACAGTGCTCCAGGTCCTGATGGCATAAGATACGACGACATAAATAGGTGTACCGACAATGAGCTGGAGAAACTAGCAGACATGTACAACAACAGTATAGGGAGTGCTAGCATCAAGGAGGAATGGTTACACAGCTATCTGATTCCCTTGCCGAAGCCTGACACTTCGGATGAAGACACAGTGACAGTGAAAGAAATCAAGGCTGTGCTTTGACGATCAAAAAACAGTGCTCCAGGTCCTGATGGCATAAGATACGACGACATAAATAGGTGTACCGACAATGAGCTGGAGAAACTAGCAGACATGTACAACAACAGTATAGGGAGTGCTAGCATCAAGGAGGAATAGTTACACAGCTATCTGATTCCCTTGCCGAAGCCTGACAAAGACCACACAAAAATTCAGGGATATCGAATTATAACCATGCAGAATACAATAAGCAAGCTGCTGGAGAAGGTAATTGCCAGGAAAATATCAAGCCAACTAGAGAGGCAAGGTGTTTTCCCACCCACCCTGGGTGGGTACCGTCCAAAGAGAGAAACCTGGACCAATGCAGCAGTCTTTGCCCAGGATGTCTATGAAGGTTTCCACTCAGGCACTGAAACCGTTGCTGCAGCGATTGATCTTGAGGACGCATACAACAGAGTACCACTGGATTTTTTAATGTTTCAGCTTCTCGAACTAAACGTAAGTCCATTCCTCCTTAGTTGGATCGCTGCAGCCCTCTTCCAACGGAAAGTAGTTTTTAGATGTGGCAGTTGGACTTCGGAACCAACAACAATATATCCTGGCCTACCACAGGGGATCACCATTATCTCCGGTACTGTTCAACGCCTACACAGTGAGAATCACCAGTGAGCAGATCACTGGACCTGGCAGGACATTGTCATATGATGAGGCCGACGATGTTTTAGTGTATCGTCAGGGGAAGGATAGAGAGGAGGTTGCTGTGGAACTACAAACCGAACTCAATCGCATAAGTACTTGGTGTGATGAAGCTGGGGCAATGGTCAACTCAACAAAGGCAACAGTGACTTGGTTCTCGTTGAATAATCATATTGTCAACACTCCAACACCAACTGTAATGCTGTGTTCAGAGACGGTGGAAAGAACGCAGGCAATGAATTACCTGGGGATACGGTTTGATCGAAGCCTTGCTTATAATGTGCACATAGACCAGGTGATAACAAAGGCCAAGCGGGGTTTGGCAGCGATGCGGGTGATGGCGGCAGCAAACTGTGAGCAGCGCCATCTATGTCTTCTGTACGAGGGGTTGGTCATGTCTGTTTTGGAGTATGCAATGGCAATCCTGACTCTCAGCCATAAGCAGATAGAAAGGATGGAAAGGATACAGAATGAAGCTATGCGCATTATTCTTGGATGTACAAGAGATACAGCATGCAGGGCGATGCGCTACCTTCTTGGTTTTCCAACCATTGAAGAGAGAATACAAGGTTGCAGGGCACGCGCCTACCTCAGAATTAACGCAAACACACAACATCCACTGCATAGTGAAATTAGGAAGGTGAAGGGCAGCAGGTTAAAAAGAGGACGGTCGTGGATGGGTCAAGCCGAAGACATTCTTCAACAGGTGTGTTCACTTGAGGACTTAGAACCTGGCGAGGAGTGGGTGCAAGTGCCAACAGACTTCTGCACATCCTTTTCAGTTTGCATCCAACTAGATAGAAAATGCAGACAAGAAAATCCGGCTGCTGTTGAGGCTGAAGTACAAGCGTTGATTTTCGAGAATTCGCTAGACGGTGACGCGGTCATCTACACAGATGGGTCGGTCGTCCGACATGTGAGAAGCTCATGGGCCTTTACAGCTCGGGCCGGAGGGAGAATTGTGAAGGAGGACTCTGGTGCTTTCACTGAAACCACAAGTAGCCTGACCATGGAAGTCATGGCAGTAAGTAAAGCAATAACATGGCTCGAGACACAGACATTCACTAGGGCTTGTTTCCTTAGCGACTCAATGAACATGATCAAGAGGATAGAGGAGGGGTCGATCCGAAGAGAATGGTTGCTGCCTCTGGAGCGGTCTCGACTGGCAAAGATTAGTTTCATCTTCGTGCCAGGGCATGCGGGAGTACAAGGAAATGAGCGGGCTGACAAGTTCGCAGGTGAGGCTACTGTGGAGGGCGGACGCGCCATGGACCAGGCCGACATTCTGAATGCTCTACGAGAAGTAAGACTTTTGCGAGAACCAAGTGATGACTGTGAATCTACAACAATGGCCAGACTGCGAGAGCAGCAAATTAAAGAGGGGTGGCCAAACAAGAACACTACGCGGGAAGCCAAAGAAGATTTATAAACCAACACAGTACTGGCGTCGTTAGCCGCTACACGTTGCGGGATTTGCTGAGGAGGGGATCCGAGCACTTATGGACTGAATGGTTCGATGTGCAATGAGGATGATCTGTCGACTAACTAACTAACTAACTAACTATACCAACTGTGTAGCGTTTTGCACTTTGTACAGCAAACAAATGGTGCTAAAATACTTTCAGATATTTTAACTGCTTTAACATCAGCTATTGAAGACTTTACAAGTTCTTTTGGAACATTAATCAGGTGGCATTCTCCCTGGAACATCAATCAAGTGGTATTCTCCCCCACTCAACATCGTAGCAACAACAGTTTAAGTAAGATCCTGGAACTCATATTTATGGTTGGCCATTTTGCGGTACCGTAGGCTTATACAGCCTACACTCAGTAACAATGTGACTTCAAGTGACTTTCTTCACAATTTTTTTGAAATTAGGACTACTATATATTTATAGACTATAAATATAATACTTAGTATTCAAACAAATAAAAATACAGCAATTCAGCAACAAAACAACTTCGATTACAGCAGATTAAGACTAGCTTCGTATTTGCAAATCGCCAAAGATGCCAATCAACAACTACAGCAACAATGGTTGACCAGCAGAGTGCATGCGAGCATGCGCGCATTTATTTACTATTCGGTGTCCCACCACGAGATAAACAATTGATACAAATACTATAAAGAAAAAAGGATAACAGGCTTTAAAAAGGTAAAACATTAAAAAAAAAAAATTAATGGTAGCTCTGACGTAGATCAAGTTGATTAATGTGGTTATTTCGTGATTTGAATTTTAAATATTGAGCACAACCCACTACTGGAAACGCTGATCGTATTCTGGTATGAACCTAATGCCTATCCACGTCAATATGGAAGCACTATACTCGAGTTTCGCCCTTGTTTGAGCTCGTCAGTAGTGCATATCCCTGACCGGATCCGGAAACAAGCCCCGGATCACTGGCGTGTGAAGCGGGTGTGTAACCACGCGGCACACGTTGGACACACAGCCAAATTATCATAACAGAATATCACAACGTCACCCATCGTAGGCTATGCTCAAGATTGCCCAATCGCCGCGACTGACATCCGTCAATCGATGTGGACCCGAAACGATCAGGACTTCTCACTGGCAAGGAACACCAGGCCTCCTAAATCCAATGAGCAATAATCAAATTGATTAATGTGGTTATTTCGGGATTTGAATTTTAAATATTGAGCACAACCCACTACTGGCAACGCTGATCGTATTCTGGTATGAACCTAAGGCCTATCCACGTCAATATGGAAGCACTATACTCGAATTTCGCCCTCGTTTGAGCTCGTCAGTAGTGCATGAGATCAAGTTGTTATGACATGGCAACCTGTCCCATGTGTCCCATGGGAAATACAAATGTGTGCTGTCCCGTCTCATCCCATCTGATGGGACGTTTCACATGAGAAACCCATTCCCATGGACAAGTCTGTGAATCATGGTGTCACCACTTTGAGCTGAGCAGAAAAAGAGAGAGCATGCAATGGAAGTATGCTGGATCACCAAAAGTAAAAAAATTCAAGTTACAGGTTTCCGCTGGTAAGGTTATGATGAGCGCATATTTTTACCATGAAGGGCTATTGTTGGCCGACTTTAAAGAACCTGGTGTCAACATCAACTCTACCCACTACATGCAAACACTAGACAAGCTGCAAAAAGCCATAAAGAATAAACGACCCGGCATGCTTTCTCGCGATGTGATTTTGTTGCGCGATAATGCTCCTCCACATGTAGCAAAGATTGTGCAGGAAGCATTAGCAAGGAAGAAGTCGGAAATTCTGCAACATCCAGCCTATAGTCCTGATTTGTCACCATGTGATTTTCATTTATTCGGATCTCTAAAAAAGCTCTCAAGGGGCAACGATTTCACACAGATGCAGACGTAATGAACGCAGTAAACACTTGGTTCAGTGAGCATCCACAATCCTTTTTTGCGGACGGCATTCGCCGCATTCCTAAATCAAATCAAATCAAATCAAATCAACTTTATTAGGGTCACAAATTGGGCGCGCAGGCCCATCTTACATTCGGCCCTTACATTCGGCCCTAAGCTATGGGATGCTTGCCTGAATGCCTACGGCGACTTCTTCTGACCAACCCATGGTGCATAATTCATTCAAAATGAATGCTTTGTTTCATTCTACCACACCTGTTAATGTTTCTTTCATGCTTTTGTAATAAAGCCACTGGAATGGGTTTCAAATGAACGTCCCTAATATAATGTAAATTTCCATTCTCTGAGCATAAAAGATGCGAAAGATAGCACAAAATAAAACAACTAACACGATGACCATAGTATGACGATATATCGTCCTTCTGTCTAAACGGGAAGTCGCATTTGGCAATATATTATCCTTCGCCACAGAATCAGTAAAGCACCAACGGAATTCCCAGTAAAATTTAGAGATCGATACAGAGGAAATCAATTGAGGAACCCTTTGAGGCCACTAAGACAGTCCATAAGTAAACACACATAGTATTGAGCACAACCCACTACTGGCAACGCCGATCGCATTCTGGTATGAACCTAAGGCCTATCCACGTCGATATGGAAGCACTATACTCGAGTTTCGCCCTCATTTGAGCTCGTCAGTAGTGCATATCCCTGACCGGATCCGGAAACAGTCACGGATCACGCGTGTGAAGCGGGTGTGTAACCACGCGACACACACTGGACACACCAAATGATCACAACAGAATATTACAACGCTACCCATCGTAGGCTATGCTCAAGATTGCCCAATCGCCGCGACCGACGTCCGTCAATCGATGGGATGGGACCCGGTCAGGACTTCTCACAGGCAAGGAACACCAGGCCTCCTAAATCCAGTGAGCAATAATCAATTGATTATGTGGTTGTTTCGGGATTTGAAATTTAAATATTGAGCACAACCCACTACTGGCAATGCCGATCGCATTCTGGTATGAACCTAAGGCCTATCCACGTCAATATGGAAGCACTATACTCGAGTTTCGCCCTCATTTGAGCTCGTCAGTAGTGCATATCCCTGACCGGATCCGGAAACAGTCCCGGATCATGTGTGTGAAGCGGGTGTGTAACCACGCGACACACACTGGACACACCAAATGATCACAACAGAATATTACAACGCTACCCATCGTAGGCTATGCTCAAGATTGCCCAATCGCCGCAACCGACGTCCGTCAATCGATGGGATGGGACCCGGTCAGGGATATGCACTACTGACGAGCTCAAATGAGGGCGAAACTCGAGTATAGTGCTTCCATATTGACGTGGATAGGCCTTAGGTTCATACCAGAATGCGATCGGCGTTGCCAGTAGTGGGTTGTGCTCAATATTTAAATTTCAAATCCCGAAACAACCACATAATCAACACATAGTATTGTTTGGCGCTCATAGATAGAGATAGGGGGTAGAGATTAGAGGACGCACTAGACAACATAACGTTTGAAAACCATAGTTACCGACCGGAATTTGAACCTGTACTTCCTAGTAGTTCTTGCAGTGAAGCGCTGTCGTCATTTGGAGCTGACAGGTTCGAATCCTGGTTGGTAACCACAGCTTTCAAATTTTATGTGGCTAGTGCGTCCTCTACACTCTACTTCTTCCTTGTCCTTCTATGAGCGCCAAACAATATTATGCGTGTGTATTTATGAACTGTCTTAGTGGACTTAAAGGATTCCCCAATTGATCTCCTATGATTCAGAGAGGCGACCGCATCTGGCGGCACCGTAAGGGGGCGGCATAGGCAACGAAGGAGGGGCGGCATTTCGAAGAATTGCATCATACTGAGAAAATCCACCTCATGGTCCTGCCTCTCAGCTACGACCTACACCCTCCCATCTCATTGTTCTATAACGGTTAGTTTCGCATTTGTGGCGCGCACACTGGCTGGGAGTCGTCACCGAAGCTACGGAGTTCGTGCTTTGTGCGACGCTGCGGAAAGAGATTGAGCCATATGGGATAAACACCCAGAGCAATGAAGACTTGTCGAGACCTGAAGAACTGTCGAACCAATGAACCTGTCGACTTTTAAGCGACTTTAAGGAGCGAACCCACTGTTTCAGACCCACTGCTCGTCATCAAACAAAGTGTTTCCTTGGCAACGAAAGAATACAGTTTCCGGATGTGAAGCCAGCAGAAGTGAGTGCACCTGTTTCATTCGAGTGAAAAGTCCCTTTACTTTAAAAGCAAGACGCGGCAGGTTCCCGCCTCGCTGTTTGTCCGGCTGCTAAAGAAAACACTTTTTTCCCCCCGCGACTGTGTGACAGAATTTGCGGAAATATTTCTTTGCCAAATAAAGCATTAACTTGCCTGCAACGTCGAACAAAAAACATCTTAACGTCACAGGCGGTAAGGAAAGGCGTTTACTTATATTCTAAGATCTGAGGCACATTTCTGTGCGGGAAGGAGCTTTGTTAGTAAGTACGCGAATCTGCTTACTGAAAGCGTTAGTGTGGTCGCTAGGGGGCTACGATGATATTGTCTTGAGCGGAGGTCACCATGGCCGAATGGATACAAGCGCTACCTCTTAAACTTCTGGTGTGCTGATGGTGAGGTAGCGGGTTCATCCTCTACACTGGACAGTTGGACTAAAATGTTGACTTCTCGTCCTTGACTGGGGACGTAAATTACATATACCTCAGAAGTCGGGGTGGTTTCATCTAATGGCGAGGGCACTGGTAATAGGGAAAGCTAATCGGCATTAAAAACAGCCCGTGCGGATTACACTCGAGTTACAAGCGAGCGAAGGAATGACGACAAGATGCTTTGACCACAGTGGGGCGGGGTTCGACGCCTGCACTTCGACATCCGCTAAAGTGAGGGAAACTATGATGGAGAAAGATAAGGGGAAGACAGAGCGATATATACCTGGATAAATACATGGAAAAATGCCTGTGATCTGTTCTGTATGCTCTTAAACTTCGGGTGCGCTAATGAATGGCTAGGCGGTTCAAGGCACAGACCGGCTTTATATAGAACTTGATGTTGAATTCTCGGTCAGAAAGCGTATGCAATTATTTTGGAGATTCCTAGGGATCGTCGCTGGAGCTACGTAGTTTGCACTCTGCGTGCGACTTTAACCGGTCGCTTCTCTACAGGAAGAGACATAGCTGCATGAGATAAAACATGGTGTAATTAAATTGATACTCTTGTCCTTTAATCAGTTCTGGTCTCCACCGCTCACCTCACCTCCTCCATTCTTAACCACACTAGAACAAGACAATCGTCACGTCTGGACCATGTTGTGAGAGTCTAGAGGTCATGTGTGGACCATATTGTGAGCTCAGGGGTTATTTTTGGACCATGTTGTGAGAGGAGAGATCATTTTTGGACCATGTTGTGAGAGGAGAGGATTTCGAGAAAGTTATGACATCCTTAATGTTCGAAGCTGTTAGAACGAACGAACGAACGAACGAACGAACAAACTTTATTTTCAAAAGTTTAAGAATTGGGCATGCAGGCTAATCTGACATTCTGCCCTTCTTGTCTATTTCCTCTCATATATTATTTCATTCAACATCACTTATGAAGCTATTCTTAGACAACAAATGAACAATAAGTATTAAAGCGCATGAAAAATAATCAATAATACATGACTCACCGCGGCAATGTTTAACATGGGCATTATAAATACCTAAGGAAGGTGTAACATACCATACATATGGAAATATTTATTGGCTATTTGTCGTTTGAGACAATTTTCCATTATTATTGTTTTTTTTTTTTAGGGAAGGGGGGGGGGGCATGTAGTCTGTACTGAGGTAGTGTTCAAACAGAATACGACTGTGTGTATAGTTGCTTGCTTGCTGCTTGCTTGTGTTCGTTGGCTTGAGCTCCAACGCGAAGTCCTGTATGTCGGATGAAGGCATCCTGTTGTCCAACATCAGTGTGATGTCATACAGGACCTGAGGTTTGCATGAGTATCCGTTGTCCCATGTCTGGTTTATTGGTGTGCAGACTAGTGGTTCCTCGCCGTACAGGCAGACACTCTCCGACTTCGGAGGAATCGGCGATCCTACTGACTTTAGCCAGGACCTAGAAGGGACCTGTTGCCCAGGACGCTCGACGAGGACACGTCAATAGTTCTTGGCCAGTATATAACCCGGCCCTGGTGCCTTGGAAACACCTCTGCGTCCCGTGTGTATAGTGATTGGTGGTGTCTTTGATTTCTTGGTGAAGATTGTTCCACAACTGAGCGGCAGAGTATGCTAAGCTTGTTTTATATAAGTCTATCCTAGGTTAAGGGACACTGAAGTATATTTAGTCGTTCGCTATGTCTTGCATTATATTTGAACAATGGCCAAAGGAAGCTTGGAGCATTTCAAAATAGGATTTTGTGAATTAGTTTAGCCTTATTAAAAAGTAGACGCTTGTAGAGTTGCAGTAACTAAAGACGTTCATGAAGGTTAGAATTGTTTGTAAGATTTTCACCATTAACTAAATGCACTTGCCCTTTTCTGCAGTGATTTGGTCATTTGGCACGATGCAGAATGTTAAGATAGCAAAAGGCACTATCATGTCTCTGGAAAAGTAACTCACTCGAGGCACATGGCACTTCACTTATCATCATCATGTCGTCACTGCATTTTAATTTCAATATTATAAAGAAGCATGAACCATCATGAGGGTGTTGTGTCAGTACTACAGAGCTCAATAGATATCAGAGAGCTTCTACTGCAAATGGTCAAGTGGCAGGAGAGAACAGAACCCAATGGATCAGGCTACTTTGAACATTTATTGCAACGTCCCATGATGAATTAAATATGAAAGTCGTCTTGTCATATGCTCGTCCATCTACTGTTACACAACCAGTCATTCTTTGAAACATGATCCTTGATATAGCAAATTGACCATTATAACACCTTCATGGAATATCCATCCACTGGATGTATGTCATAAGGAAACTTCTTAATTGGCATTTTCTTTTCCCCAAGGATATTTAGTGTATGTGGCTATATGAATTCCTCTATCATCAATGATTACTACCACTGTAAAGTGCATGACATTAAGTCACTAATTCATCGTGATAATCAAACCTGGTCATAGCAAACAAACAACCGCTGGTTTTCCAACGAGTAAATATGACCTCCTTTTTTGAGGAATTTGTCTAGGTTGAATTTCTAAATATCATTATCAATTAATGTCATGAGTGGCTGTCAGCTATATCATTCAGTGATTGTGCATCTCTATATGTCTAAACTAGCATTTATATGACTTACATGTTCAGGTAGCGCTCAACACCTGTTCTGATTTCTGATATGTAATTTACTCAGTCAGTGTCATGTTGTTGTCTCAGCACTACAGAGCTCAACGTATAAGTCAACTAAATTACTGATGTCGTCACTGCTTTGTTTGGGGCTCAACTATCTACCAGCGAGAGTTATTTTTCCGTTGTGTAGTGACTTTAACTATGCAGTATATGCTGTTTGATGTATATTCATGCCATTGGTTTTGTTCCCCGTATCCATGCATCTACTGTGTTCGTCAGGAAAGAGGCGCTGGAACCTCTTGCCCCCGGGTAGATTGGGCCCGTTAGCTATTATAGCGGCCAATCTAGGAGATGGAAAACTCCTATTATAAACCCCTAAGTTTAAGGTGGACCGTAGTGCCGAGGACTGAATGGCCACGGGTAAGCTGGTCGTGAACGTGGAACGTCTGGTATGCGGGCGGGGCGGCGCCAGGCGTATGGACTCCCAAGGGACATCCCCTGCCCCTTCCCTAGCAGGCAGGCTCTACTAGGGTGACTGATTATATCCTGCCGTCATATCTAACCAACTATGAATAATACAAAGAATTATCGCCGAAGCAACGGAGTACGTGCTTTGTGCTTGATACCTTTGACAACAGCCAGCGGGGAGAGAATGAAGCGGAAAAGAAGAGGAAGGAGAGAGGGAGGAAGGAAAAGGAAGAAGAGGGCTGGAGCCAGAAGGGGTAGACGGAAAACGGATCGTTTGGGACTCAAAAATGTACGTGTTGGGTATTGGAATTGCCGCAGTGTGAAGCAACGAGGACCAATACTGGAGAAACTGGTCTACGATTTCGATGTCCTGATGTTACAAGAACTGAATACGAACTCTTTTAAGTGCCCTGGCTACACATGTTACATCAACTCAACTGGGCAGGCTCTGGTGGTCAAGGACGGTTTACAGCATTCAATACTGGATATGAGTGGGTGGGGTCAGGAGAGTAAAGAGGTGCAGGGAATGCGGATACAAGTCGGCCGATACAGCTAGAACCTGATAAATGTATATGTAAGTGGGGAATCTTGCATAAGGAGAGAGAGAGAGAGAGAGAGAGAGAGAGAGAGAGAGAGAGAGAGAGAGAGAGAGAGAGAGAGAGAGAGAGAGAGAGAGAGAGAGAGTTGGGACTGGTTGAAAGGTTCAGTGGACACTCCAGATACCAGGTATCTGATATGAGATGACTTCAACGCCCGCGCCAAGGAATGGGACAGGTCGGGAGAGAACAGACAGGGTATTGCTCTTGCTGACGCCTTGCTTGAAACGGATGATGTCTGTCTAAATGACGGTACACCCATTAGGCTAGCAACGAGACCGGGGGACCCTGACATAGCCATCGATCTGGCGCTTGTATTCTAAGAGGCGGCATCAGATATAAAATGGAGTGTTCTTGGAGACCATGGAAGTGACCACCTCCCCTGTTCTTTGCTGATACCTAAGTCCAGCACAATTAGGGCTATAAGAGCTCGCAGAGCATTCAGTTATGATCACGACCACTCTTCGCTCTTGGGGCGCCTAAGATCAGAGGGAAGATCTAAACCAACAAGAAGACTCTTTACCCAACCACCATGGTGGACACCAGAGGTCGATGATTCATGTAGGGAAAAGAGGGTGGTCATAAGGAATTGGCAGAGGGTGTGGAGAGCAACCAATTCAGTAGACACAGAATTGGAAGAGGCTGAAAGGTATAAAAAAGTAAAGGTGCAGGATTTCAAACTCCAGGCAGCAGAGCAAAGAGGATTAAGTGGGAACAGTTTATCAATGAAGTCGGTGGGGATGTGATATTGGGAAAATTCTGGAGGCTGCACCGGCAGATGAAGTGACAGGCAATGCCTGCTACACATGGCACCGTTTATGATAACAACCAACCTATGACAACTGACTGGGACAAAGGTGAGGCTTTACTTGCGCGATTTTTAAAACAGACGGATCAGCAAGATAGGGCTATTAGAGATAATGTCAGAGAAGCCTTGTCATGGGTCACTAGGAAGGCGGACTGTGAGATTAAAGTGGAGGACATTAGACGGGTACTGAAACGGGCTAAAGACACAGCGCCAGGTCCAGATGGGGTGAAGTAAACCCATATGAGGAACATAAATGAGAGCGACTTGGAGGAGATGGCGCTTTGTTTCAACCTAAGTATCAATACGGCGGAAATACCCCACGATTGGCTGCATAGCTACCTAGTCACACTCCCAAAGCCAGATAAGGACCACTCCAGACTTAATGGATACCGAATCATAACCCTGCAAAACACAAAAGTCCTCGGAAAGATAGTAGCACGCAGGCTCCAGCAACATTTGGAAAGTCGGAATCTGCTTCCCCAAAGACTCGGGAGCTACCGGCCTGGAAAGGACACCTGGGCCAATGCTGCAACCTTTTCATGTGATGTCTACGAGGGCTTCCAGGATAAACAGGAGACAGTGGCGGTAGCTCTTGACCTGGAGGATGCGTATAACAGGGTTAGGTATGATCGGTTAATACACACACTGTTGGACATGGAGGTCTGCCCTTGCCTTATTAGATGGGTTGCGGCAGTCCTTTATGAGCGTAAGGTTGCACTGCGCATGGGTACCTGGACTTTGACCCCTGTACTATTACACCTGGGTTGCCGCAGGGATCTGCCTTGTCCGCGGTGTTCTTTAATATCTTTTTTTTTTTTTTTTGCATATCCTTTACAGGACATCGCTGTCAACACCAGCATCTTTCAGCTGTATGTTAATTTCTTGGCAAGATTACGCTCAGTAGTTTGCCATTGCTTTCTGAGCGGCCGGCTCACATACCCCGTTAGTTACCGATGCGATTCGAACCACTGCTGATTCTCACCGTCATCACGTCACCGACGAGAGTATACGAGATTACGGAGAAAAGTCATAACCTCTAAGCGACGAAGCATACAAAAATTCCAAATTCGGTCTCGTCTAACCTGCTTCCTCAGCGGTGGTTATTTTGATAGCCGTGGTTTTTGTGGGTTTATTCACCCTGATTCTTGTCTTGTACGCTCTTTCAAGTAAGTCCTATCTCGGACTGGTTACGTAAGCGTTTGTGTCTGTGACGTCAGCTGGGGATTGGTCGGCGGCTATCCTTTGTGCTCGTCTCCTCTTGTGGTTGTCTTTGTTGTTGCAGGCTTTTGGTTCGTCTGGTTTGATTGGTTGTAGGCCGTATAAGGACTTTTTATTTAGTATTTGTGCCTCCTGTTCTGTGTATTGCCCGTAGAAGCTTTTCTATGCTATTTACCTCCTTGCGCTTTCTTTCACTTTCGTCTTTAATTTCTTGCTTTTTTCGATTACTTCCTCTGTTGTCAGCCATGGGACTATCTCTCCGTCCTCGATATAGTACTCAATGCCGGTGTCATAGTCAGAGATTATCTCCGGGTATTCTATGGGTTTCCCCCTGAGTTTCTTCACCTTCTTTCCTTTTGCTTCCTGTCTCCTCATGTATCCCTCGTGCCTGAGCTTCCTGCCCGTTTCTTTTCTTCTTCTATGTACGCCTCCATTTCCTCCCTGGTAGGTTCCGTTGCAAACCACTTCATGTCGTCGAAAGGTTCCTCATCTTGTCTTTCTTCGGCTGTTTGGCGGGATGTTGGTTTCCCCTTGGATGTTTTGGGCGTCGTGGTTCGGCTGCTGGTTTTATCTTAGGGCTCCGGCTCGGTGTTTTGTTGGGTTTCTTACGGCTTCTTTGTGGTCTCTTGCATGGCTTCTGTTGGTTTGTTTCGAGTTGATTTAATTTCAGCTTTTAGCCGCTCTCTCTCCGCTTTTATGGTGCGTAGCATTTCTTCGTTTTCCTGCTTCAACGCGGTCAACTGTTCCACTTCTCGCTTGATGTTTTGCTGGATCTCCTTTATTTCCGCCAGTAGATTCTCGTTGTCGCTGGTCGGGTTAGGCGTCAGCAGTGCAGATTTCCGTGTTACTGCTACACGTTGCGCTGCTGTGGCCGGTCTTCTGACATCTGGAACATTGAGTGATTCTTGGGATGAATCTCTCTGGTTGCTGCATTGTCTTGTTGATTGATACTGTGGTCGGCATTTCGCTGCCCTACGATGTCACCACTGCCAAGATTGTAGATATCTTGGAGTAGGTGAGGAGCCGCTCGGCCTTCACGAATCGGATGTGAAGATTCTCTTCTCGTAGCTGCTTCAAGATTTATTCGTCTGTCAGCTCCACTTGAATCCGCTTGACAACCCATCGGACTGTTTTTGAGTCGGTGTTCCCGGCTCTGATGTCTTTCTTCTCATTCTTCTTTGTTGTCTTGATTCTTGTCTGTGTTGGGCTGTCGATCTTCTTGTTGTCGGCTCCCACGCTGCACATCTTGGCTACCGCGTGTTTCTTGCTATTGGACTTTCAACGTGACATTTTTGCCCGTATCAGGCTTCTTGACTTGAACAGGCGACGTGTCTTGATAGCGCTCGCAGTGCGAATGACTACGCAACACGATGACAACACGACGACGAAAACGACGAAGATATAAGGGAAGATCATTTATATAAATGGCAAATAATAGAGGGCCAAGTATAGAACTCCGAGGTACTTCAATATTAATGGTAATGGTTTGAAGTAAAGATTTATTGTGTGATACTACTTGTTTTCTGTCTATTAAAATGATTTTATTATTGTCACTATATTTTAGCTTACTTTCATTGTTTCTTTAATTATAATATTATGATCTATCATATCGAATGCTTTTCTAACGTCTATAAACACCGCTTCACATAGAGTATTGTTGTTTATATTTTGATGCCAGTTTTCTATCATATTTTTTGGGGCCGTAAGACAAGAATATTTTGGCCGAAACTCTGACTGACTGTCAACTATTAGTTTGTGGCGAACTAAGTGTTCTATGGTTGTTTTGTGAATGTGCGTTTCTAGTGGTTATGGATAGGGAGGATAATATGGTAACTGGCTGAAAGTTACTAATGAGACGATCGTCTAATGAACCAGCTTTCAAATGAGGATACACTTTAGCGATTTTAAAGCCTGGTGGGAAGTGTCGTGTCCTCCTTTAAAGTGTCGTCCCTGGAGTGAGGAGATCCGACACCCACATTATAATATTATTTTTTCCCCCCTCAATATTCTGGAGAATCCACCAGCTTCCGTCCAACACACTCCATCAGTCTATGGACACCTTTTCCTATCACTCTCACACTGTCGTACTATGCCCCCTTCTCATACTTCCCCAACGCAACATACTCAACAACTCTTGCTTCTAGAAATTAATAAAGATTAATTTATTAAAATAAAAGTGTAACGTGTATGAGACGTGTATGTGAAGAAAATGTGTGACGTGTTCTATAAAGTGTGTAGACTCTGACTCTCAGACAGCAACTCAGTCAGCTGATCACAGCAAAGATAGACCACAGCACGTTACGTCAGAACAAGTACGTCTCACCCGTTGCCGGAACCATCTTGCCAGATAATGCTTTGCCTCTGTAGACCTCTGGTAATCCAATTTCATGAACATCCGAAATAGACACCGGTGGTATTAAGAGTTAATCAGGGACCGGTTGCACTCTACACAATGTCCGTTCCTAATGTTCCTAAACAAACTGCACAAGTCTTTTGCAGTGTGTACGCAGTTAGTTAGTTAGTTAGTTAACAGATCATCCTCGTTGCACATCGAACCACTCAGTTCATAAGGGCTACTTACTAATGTTAATTGTTACTGTACTGGATTGATCCTCACTCGTGTCTATCCAGCCTCACATATAAGGTCATGTGTTCTATTACACGAGATTATATAACTCTAGGTAACTATTAGACCCAATGTCTTCAGCCCGCCACCACTGTCTGATGATGTGTGGTGCATCAGTACGCATCACTCACTTTGGTGAATCAACCTGCTTTTAGCTTTCAGTTACGTTCTGTCTGCACTTTATTGATGGTTGAACGGGTGTTCTTCCGAATGGGTTTTTTTTAAAACTTGTTGAGTTTCCTTGGATCTGGTAGGGAACCTAGGATAGAAACAACACATCTGGTGATAGTACTAGTTACTGATCCTTTTGGCTGAGTGTAAGCCTATCACCTTGCCTACTGATCTTTAGCTAACTAGACTTAGTCATAGAGCAGATTAGCTACCCACCTAGAGTCGAATCAGGCTATGACAAAGAAAAAATATCAGCAAACATAATGCGGAACCCCGCCCACCAGGGACACCTACGGGAAGATCCCAATTACCCCTCATTACTCAACTAGTAAAGCTTATCAACACTTCACTAATCTATTCTAGCTAACAGAGCCAAGTATCACTTCACTACTCTAGCTAGTTTCCACTAACAGTACTAATCATCACACTATAGTTTAACAAGGCAACAGTCTATAGTAATTATAACGAATATATTATAATAAGTTATACCTTAAATGGCACTACTGCAGTCCTATAAATCATATCTACATCTGCCATATAGGCACGTGTAAAATTAAGTCACTAATTAACACACGGTAGATATTATTTCCACTGGCACTGCAGTGCCCTGCACTCTGTCTAGAGCATTATTCAAGTCCACCCTAGTTGATCTCAACTCGAGTTTATATGGCAAACTACCAAAGTTGTCCACGTGACGTTATCCTTTACTCCCCCACACAGGTGGCACAGTGGCAAATCATCCCCTGTCAAGAACTATTTTCCTGGCTTAAATCCTGTCAAAGTTGTCAGTAATTGCCTAGATTCTCAAAACAAGCCAGCTAGTTTCTGTAAACTCCCAACAAAGAGTTTCGATACCAAGCTGCCAATCATCTTGATGTTCCGGAAACCAAGAATTGACAGATGCACTGTTTTCCGTACTAGGTACTTCCGTTTTACATCTGCCCCTGTGATCTCACGGCTTCCATCTGCATTCAAATGTTGACAAACTTGTCACTCTTCTGTTCCGTGGTGACAATCCAGCAGCCATTTCCGTCTGATGTCCGCCAGTATAGATGACAAACGGAACCATTCCATATCCTTCTCCCTCACCACCAAATGTGTTTATGGGCTGACACGATGTAACCGGTACAACTGTGTTTACTCTGTTAGTACAAATAGATGTCGCTGGTCGATCGTCCGCTTAATCCGAAAATCCTCTGTAATAATCAACCGGATAAACACACGGTTTCATTTTGTGACATAGGCCCCCTCCTAAGAGAGTAGTCCATCTCACTCTTCTCCACCGTGAGTTTAATCCAGATGATTCATTCTTCTTCTTCAGGAGCTGGGTGTCTTGACAAGAAATCCGCTCCAACATTTTCCTTCCCAGGAATGTACTCTACTGTGAAATTATACGGTTGAAGTAACAACGACCACCGCATCAAACGTGCGTTGAGCTTCTGAGAAGTAGCCAGGAACATCAGGGGCTGATGATCTGACTGGACCCGAAACTTAACTCCATACAAATATGGCTGAAACTTTTGCACTGCCCATACAAGGGACAAGCACTCTCTCTCGACGGTTGAATAATTCCTCTCCGCCTGTAGAAGTTTCTTACTTGCGTATGCCACAGGTTTCAAAACCGAAGCATCGTCTTTTCCTTCCTGTAACAAAGCGGCTCCAATTCCAATCGCACTTGCATCCGTTCTCAACACAAATGGTTTGGAAAGGTCAGGGAGCTGTAATACAGGTTTGCTGACCAAGGCCTCCTTTAACTGACTATAGGCATTCTCACATTCTGGTGTCCAAATGATTTGGTCCGGGAATCCCTTTTTCAAGGTTTCCGTCAACGGAGCTCCCAGTTCAGTGAAATGTGGGATAAATTTGTGGTAGAACCCACACAACGAGAGAAAAGATCGCACATCCTTCTTCGTTTTTGGCCTTGGTGCATTTCTGATTTTCTCCAGGTTCTTCTCTTCTGGAACAATGTGTCCTGGAGTGATGGTGTGACCTAGAAATTCCAGAGTCTGGTAACCAATCATGCACTTGTTTGGACGAGCAGTAAGCCCTGCTTCCTTGAGTCTATTAAACACTCTCTCCAAGGATTGTAAGTGGTCATCCAAGCTGTCACTGGAAATCAGAATATCATCCATGAATGAGATGATGGACGGATCCTGTAACGGATCTAGTAAAGTCCTCATCATGCGTGTAAACACACTGGGTGCATTGTTGAGTCCAAAGGGCATGACCTTGAATTCGTAGTGTCCCCTGGGTGTACTGAAAGCTAACAGTGGTCGAATCTCCGGTTTGACTGGTATCTGATAGTACCCCCGACTCAGATCCACCTTTGAAAAGTACCGAGCCTTATGGAGCCTAGCGAATAACTGAGTTGGATTCGGCAAAGGTTCCACCTGAAACTGTGTATGACTGTTCAGCAGTCGGTAATCTTATACACAACCTGTGTTCTCCACTTGGTTTGCGTAACAAAAACTACCCCCGCATTGTATGGGGATGTGGATGGTGCAATCACAGTCATCCTCCCAGCAGTTTTTTTATTTCCTCCTCCAGGGCCTTTTCTTTAGAGAATGGCACTGGGTAAACCTTTTGGCGAACAGGCTCCTGTGTGGTCAAAGTCATCTCGAACTCAACCAACCTCGTTCGTCCAGGTTTATCAGTCAGTATCTCCTTATGAGACTTGAGAACCTGGGTTATCCTTTTCCTCTCCTGGGAGGTCAGATCAGGGTTCACTTGTACATCCCTATAGGTTTCCTGGTGTACCAAGGGATATTCCCTGCCCTCGTTGGTTCCCACTTCTGTCTCCACTGCAACTGCCATTGCCATGAGGTGAGCTGCCTTGTCTCCGGGTCTCTCTTCGTATTTCCGCAAGAGATTGATATGGAAAATCTTCGACTTTCCCCGGATCCGGATTTGATAGTTGGTTCTGGATATTACCCTTTCCACGGGAAATGGTCCTTGCCAACCTATCTCCAGTTTGTTGTTTCCCGTTGGGAGTAACAACAAGACTTTATCTCCTACCTCTAGAGATCTTTCTTTAGACCTACGGTTGTAGTAAGCCGCATGTCTTTTCCTGGCCTTTTTTCAAGTTTTGATTTGCCAGAGTCCATCCCTTGTGGAGTTTTTCTTTCAGTTCCTCCACGTATTGATAGGATTGAGATCACTTCTTCTGACGTCCCCTCTTCAGTCCAACTCCTCAACCATGGCTTCCAACGGTCCTTTGATTGGACGACCAAACAGCAACGTAGCGGGTGGTAGTCCTGTTGAGCCATGAGGAACTTCCCGATAGGCAAAGAGTGCTGCTGGGATATATTCCATCCCACCTATCAGGTTTTTCTGCGCTAATTTCCTGAGCATTGTCATCAACGTGCCGTTGAAACGCTCTACTTGTCCATTGGCTTGAGGGTGGTAAGGGCTGTATGTATGTGGTTAGAGTGAAACACCCTAAATACCTCCTCCATGAGTTTTCCACAAAACTGAGATCCATTGTCCGTCAGAATTTGATCCGGAAAGCCTAATCTGGTAAAGGCCTCCATCAGTGCATCCGCCACTCTTTTCGAGTCAATCGTGGTCAACGGTATAGCTTCACCCCACATTGTACAGCAATCCACCATTGTGAGTATATACATGTTCCTCTTCCTAGTCCTGAGAAGTGGACCCACGATATCGATGGCTACCCTCTCGAAAGGAGAGTTCATGATGGGCATCTCACCCAACATCACCGGTGCTGTCCAGTGTTTCGGTGCCACCCTCTGGCACTCAGGGCATGACTTCACATACCGACGCACATCATCTGTCATTCCCGGCCAATAGTAGTGGCAGGAAATCCGCTGCATGGTGGCGGCAATACCCATGTGTCCGCTAAAGGAGATGGTATGCCCCATATGAAGAATCTGGGACCGGTGAGCTTTCGGGACGACCAACTGACCATATAGGTTGTCTCCCCTTCCTGCTCTCCTGTAGAGTATCCTATTCTTCATGTAGTACTGCCCCCGTCCTGGTGGATCAGCACTTTCTGCAGCTTTTTGTAGCAAGGACGTAAAGTATCATCCTCACTCTGGGCAGTTCGTAGCTCCCCCGCATTGGGTTAGTCACAATTGCGTCTGCCTCTTCCGTTTTCGTCTAGAGGGC
>JACEFZ010009039.1:32500-93717 GCA_014155875.1 Cepaea nemoralis | reverse complement strand
TTACCTTTTTGTTTCCCCTCAACCCAAAAAAAAAATAAACCCTTAACCTCAAAAACAAATTTTTTTTGACCGGGGTCCCCTTTTTTTTTTTTGGAAGTAAAACATTGATTATCTCCCCTCACAATTTTCTATCTTTTTCCAGCCTAACTCCTAATACATCATAACATCTAAAATATCCTCTTAAGCAAGCACTGTAAACTACAGGTCGACTCATTTATTCTATTACTAATGTGGCGATTATTCCAATGTCATCTCAATGTACCAGCCATCATCTACTTATTAATTAACCTGTGGCTCGGCACACCAATTGTTTCCCTTGGATTTATACCAACCATCACTACCACTTCCTAATCATTACTGTTAACTACAGTATCTCCACCCTCCTACGTCCAACAAAACTTTGTCTATTTACTATAGACCTCTCACCAACACATCTACTTGCTGTACCAAGCACTAATTCCAATTTTAAGTTTCTCGTCTATCCGACGCAATTACTTAACGTATCATTACTTTCTAACATCTCGTAGTATTTCCTGGGGTGAGGGAAGCATACTATTACATCTTAATAACGGGATAGATGCACTCTGGGAATACAATAAATCTCAGTCTACAGACCCCACCAGCCCTTGGATTCCTGTCTCTCTCACTATCAACCGCTGGACAATGCCTTTTTCACCTCTCATCCAGAACAGATGACCCGACTCTGGTGTCTACACATAATGACTAGATGATATAATGTACAAGAGGATTATCAACAAGGGGAATGTTCATGAGAGAATCCTGGCCACCGCCAGGAGATAGAAGAAATGGCTATCTGGATTAGTCTCAGGCCGTCTCACTCATCACTGTACACTGGGTACGATACCACAAGGTTAAAGAGGTCACTCATCTGCACACGTAGCGTGGAATGTCTCTGCCGAGGTGTAGTCTCAACTGGAATGACTAGCACGTCAATGTGGTGACTCCAAGTTGCGGTGGTACGTGATGACTCCGGACTAACATCCCTGTAGAAGTTCTGAAGGCCTGTCCTTCAAGCTTCACTGGTAAGGCCCTGTGCTAGACAACGGTCCTAAGAAGCCACCATAACATTTAACACACATTTAACAATGTCAAAGTTCTGGCAACAGATGGTGGTCTCTAATGGGATCAGGATGGGTATAACTGGGCCTATAAGCACAGAAAGTTGGCACAGTTCAAGTTGACTCTGTCACTCAAAAGTCAGTACTGGTAGCGCGTGACCAGGTAAGGAATGTAACAAGTGTTCCTATTCCTACATGGTAGACTGTTCCCGGAAACACCAGGCCATCATGAAATAAAGGGTAATGTAGTTCTTCTCTACCCGTTTGGCTAGTGGGTCACAATGTCAAAACTGTTCACAGACAAGAGGACACGATACTCGCCCGTGGGTAGCCATCATAATACTTGGTGGACTGACTGAAGATCATTTAGCGGTGTAGACGGGACTGGATTGTGGCGTCGTGACTTCCCGGCACGTGGTGTGGTGTAGAAGCCTCACTTCACGTCACATAGGTAAGCCAGCCATTTAGCAGCCTTCACCAAGTCATCTTCCTCTGGTCCCGTCACGTAAGTCTCTCAGAAAGTAGAACCTGCCAAAGATAACACCATGTGTGAATATCGTGACACAGACTTACCCCCAGAGGTACACGTTACCTATGTGTACTCAGTATAGGCCGGTGTCGCCATGACCCGGCCGGCAGCCTCACAGACCAGGATCCACTGCCAAAACTGAACTGGGTCTGGGTCCTAACAAGTGCTGGCTGAACCGTCCTCCGTCTCGAACCCGCCCAAGGTAGGGCTGTGTATCTGGTCATGGTGTCGGCGAAATCCGTCTGTCCTAAAAAAAAAACTTCTAAGGACACAATATACCAGGTTAGTAGGTTAAAGGTACCTAGAGACAGACTGGCTCTGAAGGAGAGCCGGTGACCACCGAATTCCCCTCCCTCGGAGGTAGCCCCCTCTCCCTGGTTCGATTTTAGGATTACCTACTATACACCCGGTCTCCTGGAGCTCTAGCTCTGATCCAGGAATGTAATAGATTATACAGGGAAATCCCCCTGTAGCGGAAGTCCACATCCCGTTCCCTCCTCCCCTAGTTAAGGTCAGAGCATTTGGAACGGTGTTCAGCTGGCTGTGACCAGCTCTGTCGCATTCCCCAGTTTCTCCA
Organism: Cepaea nemoralis; assembly: GCA_014155875.1. Lineage (NCBI taxonomy): Eukaryota > Metazoa > Mollusca > Gastropoda > Stylommatophora > Helicidae > Cepaea > Cepaea nemoralis. Next base: position 91,532 of record JACEFZ010009039.1, on the reverse strand, counting down.
GTGTCAACCTCTCGGGAACCAACTGCCTATCAAGATGGTGTTCCGTTACGGCAACCAATAACATAAAGAGTAAGCAGAAAGTCCAGCAAAGCCAGTGGTCGCCACTCCAAAGAATTCGAACTTAGACACTCGCAATGTCCTTCGAATGACCTTCGACACGTCCGGCGACCTTCGCATGGGTTTCGTCTAGTTTGGCCGAGTTCCCTGATACCTCACTCGACCTATGTTCTACAACGCCTTCGCCAACTTCCGTTTGTGTCGACTACGTTAGAGTTCTAAGGCCGCCCAGGAGTGAACTCGGACTACTAACACTATTGGGCCTGTCCTAAATGTCTATAACTACTTGTAGCGGCAATAACACGCATTCACGTACTTGTACAATTGTAACGCAAAAACAGGCCTACAATTCATCGTGTTCAACTCGCCTGCAGTGTTAAGTTAAAACACAAGCCCACAGGTTCACCCCTGACTGACCTTTGTGCGCCGGGCGGGACATGTGGTCGAACAGCTTCGGTTCAACGCGGTAGCGACACACATTATTTATCTAAATATGTTTCACGTACCTTACGACAAACTGTGTATTCAGAATTGAGGAGCTCCCGTCCCAGCACTGGACGTTCTGTCAGTTTTCTTTGATAAACAGCAAGACACTGGCTTCCTCTTTCCCATTTACGAATTAACACAGTCGTTCAAACACAACGTCTTGCTCCCACGGCCGGATCTCAACTCAGCCTCTCTTTGTTCTGAGACGGTTCTTGCGCATGCGTTAGCGGATCTGGTTGGGTTGAGCTTTTCTCACACGAACCGCCTAGAAGACAAGGGCCACCAATCGCCCTTGCGGGGGGTACATTAATACCTCGGTTGTATCCCTTCGACTAGATCGTCTGTTCTACTCTTACTGAACAAGGGGAATTGGACTTGTGGGAGTATTGCTAGGTGAATCATCAGCCGTTCCATGACACTACTCTAAGCTATCCTCCAGTCTTTCCTAGCACTCTTGTATCGTGACGATAATCAAACCGGTCACTCTCCTCGGAACACGTTCTCCAACATTCATTTTACTAACCTTGTTTACCTTCTTATCTTTCACTCTTATTTATCGGAACTCTTTCAGAACTGCAACCCACGCCACTTATAACTGACAGCAGACCTCTCTTTTCTCGTTCCTGTTAAGAATACTAAACATGTTTTATGAAACATCATTCAGAATGTTAACTCCGTTTTCGTCATACAACTTCCATAATTTCCTTCCAACGTCAGATATTCTACGAAAAGACATCACCATTCTCCAATCATTTTCTTTCTATCTCTCGACTTTCGCATACTCTATGTTCCACGGTTTATCAACGTCACTTATCAACCACTCTTCTCATATTCACACGGACAATGATACACAACCTTGCTCACATCTCACGACTACTCTCGCATCGCGACAACTTAACGTGTCCCTACTATTATTACAAACAAACACTTCAAACGCCACCTCAACATTCCAGCAATCATTCACCACAATCTACACGTATTGATCTCCTCTACACACATTGACATAAGACATATCAACGCCACTCTTACATTTTTTTTATGTATTTCACTTAGGCGACGTCAGCACACCTCTCTCCTACTTCCTTCATCACGACGAACACCTGTTTGACTACAGTTATACTCACGTATGAACAACGCACAACCAGACGAATTATTCCAGAGGACTTTCTCAATTCACTGCTTTCTTATATCTCTACTTTACTCAATCACTCACTCCTATACGAAGGTCAGACCCTATACATTACCTCTCGCAACTTATATTGCTTTCACAGCACTATCTACTATCTCTTCAAAACAAACTTCATTCCAACAGATCACTAATCTCGTAACTATCATTCTATACTTCTCCACACACAACAACTTTCTTCTTTCTCCGCAAGCACGACGTAACTCGTATTTTTCAAGCATCCACTTCTACAGTCTTTTACTTTTATTCTCACGTTCAACTGGCTACTTTACACACAGAATACTCAGTTCCTCCTCAATCTATATCTCCTCACCAGACACTCTCGGTTCACTTATCAACCATACTATACTTACTCCCAAGCGAAACCATCTCAGACATCACGTCATAGCTCTGAGTCAAAGCATTTCTAGTACAAACCTTCATCCTCTATTCTGTGCTGAATCTACCCTATTTTACTTACACCGGTTATACATCACTCGACGTGATTAACTCTCTATATCTATCCATTCCGGACAACGGAGTATTTTTACCTAGTTTACTCTCCCTACATCAGAATCAAAAACCAAATATCCTGTATTACGTATCCACGTAAAATATCATTTTTCCGTAATTCACTATCCTCAGCAACACCATCGCCTATCCTGTACCATGCGATGCTACACCAAAAAATTCATCTGCCTATTTTAGACAGCTCACATATCTATATGCTCAAACCGCAGTTCTTCTCATAAGCCAAAACTATTTCATTTTCCTTCTTCACCCAAGGAATTTTAACCGTTATAGAGTGTGTCCAAGTTAAATATTTCATTGTCTCTCAATACATTAACCTGTCTTTCTCTTATTATGTCATCATCACTATCTGTTGTCAACCTGTTAAAGTACTCAGGTCTTAATTCTCTGAGTTTTCTTATGTTATCTTCTGTTGTCGAGGAGTAAATTCCCGCTATCTGTCTATCACTATTTTTCTTCTTCTTAAATGATTTCCTTCTATTTCCTTTATTTGCGTCGGTCTGCTCACTGTTTCCTATATACCTTACGTAACGTTTGTACTTCCCCATTTCGTCTTCAGATGACACGCTGACAATAGTTCCTTCATCAGACCCACAGCCCACTGCAAACAGGTCGCCCCTATTCCCATAGTCATCTTTAGAACGTCTGACTTTCTTTCTCTTTCTTGGTATTCGTCTCTTAGCTTTCCCTACTTTCTTGTCATACAAACCAGTATCTTGTTCCAAAGAGTCACTAACCAAAATTCTGTCCGTCTGTCCACCAGTAACTACTCCGTATGAGGGAACATCACGCTTCGACTCAGGATCTGCTTTTATTGCAACTCTCTCATTTTCCGAATCATCAGTATTGACATAAGCCTGGGTCACTGACATTGAGGTGAGTGACCGGGCATGAGGAAGAATGGAGATGAGAGTGGGAGACAGTAAGGTGAGTGACCTGGCTACGAGGAAAACAATCAACCCTCAGAAATAATGGGGCGGATATGAGGGAAGGCCCCAAGGGGGATGGGTCGAGAGAGAGTTGTGTGTTGTGTGAAGTGAGGAGACTGAAAAGTCAGTGAGAGAGGAGACCGACTGCGGGTCAGGTCGTTTAAGAGAGAGCTCCGTGTTGTGTTGTTCTTCTAGTTGTGAAGACAGGCCTGAACCCAGAGTGGGTTCTGTATTGAGTGTGGGCCTAAACCCAGAGTGGGTTCTATAGTTGAGCAGTGGCTCCAACCCAATGTGTGGGTTGTATTGTGGGAGATCCAGCCGTGGATTGGAGCTGGATTACCTGTCTTGTGGATTGAGATTAGAAGCAGGCGTGAGAAGCCAGTGATGTGTGTGGTTAAATTGTGAGGAGGATAGTTACATTCTATGGATTACATTGTTTCTGGATGTATAATCATGTTCCGTTTGTCCGTCTTATTTCTGTAATAAAGGATTATGTGCGCCAACGGAATCTTGTTTAATGCCTGGTGAATATGCACTGCGGGGGTGAGTTACATTGCAAGACAGAGATCTCCATTGACACACCATGAGTATCGTTACCTAGACAACGACCATCACACAATAACATCATGAGCATATCATCGTAAGAACTTCGTGATATTATCATCAAGAGAAAACGTGTGACATCTGGGCGCTCGTCACTTAGTAAGGAGTATCTGGAGGCTACGTCCGATCAAGAACATCTGGGGACTGTCCTGGCAAGAACGACGGGGATATATTGAGAAACCCATTGCATTATAGACATTTGTGTCATTCTGAGATATTTGTGGGCTCTTCGCTGAAAGAGAGGAGTTATTATCGGTGTCTTCGTGCCATCAATTTAGACAGTACTGCGTCACGAGATTAACAGCAATTCTTGTTTGTGTGTAAGACGCCACATCGAAGAAAAAAACTGTCAGCGCGCGGGGAGGGTACGCGGCGGAAATCACAAGCTAGCAGACAGTTCACGTCAAATCCACTACAGGTGAATTGGAACCAACCATATCGCTAAAGCTAGTGGGGGTGTCAAAAAACAGCGGCAGTACAAAAGTCGGTGATAAAGACACGCCATACAGACTAACCGGGAGAGTCCATTACGGTGACAGGTAAATTTGATACCAGGCAGGAGGGCTGAAACTAAAAGACCAGTGTTGAATCCAGAGTGGCGAGGGCAGCGTGTGTGTGTGTAGAACATCCGCTGTCGGTGATAATGACAGGATTGGGAACCAAAGATAATTGACAGGTGTGTGTGTGTGCGAGGCAAGCGCACCGTGTTGTCGCAAGTTGACTGGTCAAGATTTTTCGACGCAGTAAATAGGACGGGTGGAGACACCAGCGTCCAGGTACGAGGGGAAAGTTACGTTAACCCCTACCACAGCCGTGCTAGGGCAGCAGTGGAAAGTGTGATTTTCCACGAAGTTAATATAGCAGCCGGGTGGGGCTGTCAAGTTTGTGTGAAAAACTGGTTTACGGAGGAATTTTTCACTGAGAGGGATAAAGAGAAATTAGGTTGACCTTGGAAGGAAAGGCTGTTTAACAGTAAGCAGTCACTCAGAAAAATTTCCACGGCCTAGTGTGGTCAAGAGGACTCATTGTGAATGAACAAAACAAGTTGTTTTGAAAGAAAGCCAGATTTTATGTTTCGCCTTTGTTGAACTGTCCTATTATTGTCATCATTATTCTGTTATGAGCAAACAGTTTTAACGTCTCATCATCGCAACCATGGTTGTATTGCTTTGCCAATAAGGATTTATATACCCAAAAATTTAAAGCGCTGAACATGGCTGCCATTCTCCTTTAATGATACAGCAAAGCGCCATCCTCCGCAACGAAAGTAACAACATATCGAGAGAACAGTTTTGGATATCACTATCATCTTCAACTTTTGTCGACAGTTGGAACTTTTGATCACCACGTGAATTCAATAACCACCCAACAAAACAAGAAGTCGGTTTGAAATCCAGCGTCGTAGACATTTCCAGCGGATTGCGAATAACTATTAAAACGAACAAAAACTTTGGTGACTGAATAAAAAGAACTTTTGGCGACGGATTAATAGGCCCCATATTTGTCGGCCAACCAGTTACACATTATTATTTTTTATTGTTTTGCTCCCATCGTCATATCTATTGTTGTCGGGTGTCACGCAATTATTTGTATGTGGTCCAGTGTTTGTCAAGAGTAGGGAATTTTTGGGGTGTTTCTCGAGAGTCGGGATACAGCACAATAATTTATTTGTCTTTCTGGTGCTTACGATATTTTTTGTAAGAAAAACGTTAATGAGTTGACGTATCGTGCAGGGGCATTGAAATAGTCTTAACCAATATCTAGAGCCGAGTTGTCTGACGTCAGATCTGTGTATATTTTCAGTATATATTCCTTTTCTTTCTCTCTTTCTTTTCGTTATATTTACATATAATATTTGTTGTGTTCGGATATATGTTTTTATTGTGATCTTTCGTCATTTCTGCTGTCTAGGGGTCTTGGTCAATTTATATTTTTATTTTACGCGCACTGTGGGTGTCTCTACACAAGCTTGTGGTTGTTACTGTGGTTTATTCCTGTGTGATCATCGTCTCCGTGTACTCAGCTTGTGAAGTCTAGCGTTGGATAGTCATCACTTAGTGTTATCATCCATTGGTTTGTATATGTATTTATATGTATGTTTAACAATATTTCCAGGGACGTTATGAACTTTTGGTCATAGATATATAGATATAAGGGAGTATAGGTGATACTTCCCCCCTCACTACCTAGTGCTTATAGAGTGACTGGGTGAGTACAGAGTGATATTTTAGCACTACGAATTGACGTACACAGGGAGTGTGGGTTGTACTTAGGGAAGTGACACAAAGACTAACAGCAGAGTCGTCACATTTATAGTTGGCTGACAGACAGCAACGTGTCCACAAGTACAAGATGCCTACTTTAATGGAATATATTGAAGCAGGTGAACGAATAGGCCTGAAGGGTAAAGAGTTACAAGAGTATGCCGAAGCAAAAGAACAACAACAGATTGACAAGAGACCAGAGACAAGCCGAAAGAGAACAGAGACAGGCAGAACTCGAGGCCAACCGCCCTACAGAAGTTAAAGTTAGCTGAAATGGAAAACAAGCGTCTACAGGAAGAGACACAAGTAAAACTAGCTGAAATGGAAAACAAACGTCTACAGGAAAGTAAAGTTAGCTGAAATAGAAAACAAGCGGTCTACAGGAAGAGACACAAGTAAAACTAGCTGAAATCGAGTTAAGAAAACTAGAACTATCTTCGAAAGGTCAAAGTGAGGAAAGCAGAAGACCGTCGCAGTCGTCACAGAGATTTCAAAACTGCCATACTTTACGGACCGAGACAACCTTGAAGCTTATCTTGACAGATATCAGGCATCAGCGAAAGTGTTAGGCATCCCCGAAGACCAGTATGCTATTAGACTAGGGGAGCTTCTCTACGGGCAAGGCACTAGACACCATGTTCAATTTACCTGTAGAAGAAAGAAACAAACTACACTATCTTACGTCAACGTTTGCTGACTAAGTTCCAACTCACTGAGCATGGATATAGGACAAAGTTTAGACAGTTAGTGCCAGAGACAAATCAAGATTTCACAGACTTTGTTAACACAGTAAAGAATACATTTAATAAGTGGATGGAGCTTGCAGAAGTAGGGAAAGATTTTAATAAATTAGTAGATCTAATGTTAAGAGACAAGGTTGTATCTGCATGCAATTCTAATTTAGTGGCGTTTCTTTGAGGAACGGAAGCCAAAGGACATAGACACAATGTCTCAGTTAGGGCAAAACTACATGACTGCACATCCTAACGTATTCTATTGGGAAACTAATGAGTGAGGAAATAGTCTGTGCAGCGTACACTAAACAGAACCAGAATCCAGTTATCAGACCAAGGGCGAAAAGTGTGGATTCAGCACAGAAAGGTGAGCAGCAAGAACTTCAAGATAATGGTTTCCGAGGAAACAATGTTGGTAGAGTAGGACGGTACCCATATAGAAGAGGGAACTTCCAGAGACGTCCAAATTATGCCGGATGTTGGAATTGTGGAGCTGGAGACACAAGGCAGCAGAGTGTGATGCACAAACCATCAGATGGGACCAACGAACAACACTAAAAGGGAGATGACTTGTTTCAAATGTGGAAAGAATGGGCATATCAGCCATCAATGTAGGATGAGAGAAACAGAGCACTCAAATGCAGCGCAAGTGATTGAGACGCTGAAACAATGAAGATTGTAGTGGGTGCAAACCTCTTTTTGAAAAAGACAGTCAGCCAGTCCTAATATGTGGTCATACAGTAAAAGCAGGATCAGCAGTGCATGAAGGAGGAAGTCTGAAGCTGCATCAGGGATTTGTCAATGATAGGCCAGCGTTAACAATTAGGGATTCCGGATGTACGTCTATCGGAGTGAGGAGAAGTTTAATAGATCCCTCGGATTATACAGGGAAAAAGATTAGATGCATAACATTCAATGGCACAGTAGAGTTCTACCCAGTAGCCATAATAACAGTAAAAACACCATATATCACTGGAAGAGTGACAGCGTGTGTTCTGGACTCACCAGTGGCTGATTTGATCATAGGAAATGTTATAGGAGTTAAAGATTGTTACAGAAGAGGAAATAGTTTATTGGGACCGAAAATATAGTGTAAGCAGTAATGAGGTAGTTACCACAAGAGAACCTAAATTAGAGAGTATAGCTGAGGTAGAAGAGGCACTTGAAGTAGACACAGGAACTCAGGACAAGGATAGTACAGCTGAGCAGATGAGAATGGATCCCATATATAGTGCTAGTGAATCCCAGAGACAAGATACTACTCTGAACAAATGTTCCCAAGGGTGTAGGAGAGTAGAATATAGGCAGTCAAAGAAAGGTAGATGGTGCTTCGAGAGGAAGAACAATGTTTCTCACTCGCAGGTTTTCAGATAGCAGAACTGCACGTGGGCAAGGAGCAGTACCTTTAGCACATAGAGACCGATATATTAGAACAGCTCAGGATAGTGCATGTGCAGGGCACATAGGCAAAAGGCGTATGCAGAAGAAAGCAAGGTGCCAGGTATATGGGCCAAGATTGAATAAAGAGCTCAGACTAAACAGAGACTCAAGTGTAACGGTGCAATATGCAGATAGGAAAGTTGAGTCAGGTCAAAAGAGTTTCCGCGACATTACTGACCCAGGGCTAGGGATAGCAAACAGATGTTGTAATTGTAGAGGTACCATGAGTCATGGGTACATGAAAGGTAGACACAGCATCGACAGGAATCAGAGGAGGGTTAATGCAAGAACAGAACCACCTGATATAGGGTCGGTACACAAATAGTATTGTGGGGTCCTGAAGTATTAAGAGACCTGTGGGTACATAAGTATAATGCTTTTCTATGATGTATTAGTATTATGATGTGATGTATTAGTTCATGCATTGATACACAAGATAGATGATTGTATTAATGTGTGGGGAATATGGGAATGTATATAAGCATTTGATGTATTATTTAGGATGGTAGCTGAAGTGAGGTGGAGCCATACTTAGGTCTACCCAGGCTAAATGTCTGGGTCACATATTTAGTAAGTTTTAGTCTCCCAATGTTTGAAAACGAAGTTTTCTTTTAAGAGGGGGGTGATGACATAAGCCTGGGTCACTGACATTGAGGTGAGTGACCGGGCATGAGAAGAATGGAGATGAGAGTGGGAGACAGTAAGGTGAGTGACCTGGCTACGAGGAAAACAATCAACCCTCAGAAATAATGGGGCGGATATGAGGGAAGGCCCCAAGGGGGATGGGTCGAGAGAGAGTTGTGTGTTGTGTGAAGTGAGGAGACTGAAAAGTCAGTGAGAGAGGAGACCGACTGCGGGTCAGGTCGTTTAAGAGAGAGCTCCGTGTTGTGTTGTTCTTCTAGTTGTGAAGACAGGCCTGAACCCAGAGTGGGTTCTGTATTGAGTGTGGGCCTAAACCCAGAGTGGGTGCTATAGTTGAGCAGTGGCTCCAACCCAATGTGTGGGTTGTATTGTGGGAGATCCAGCCGTGGATTGGAGCTGGATTACCTGTCTTGTGGATTGAGATTAGAAGCAGGCGTGAGAGCCAGGATGTGGTGTGGTTAAATTGTGAGGAGGATAGTTACATTCTATGGATTACATTGTTTCTGGATGTATAATCATGTTCCGTTGTCCGTCTTATTTCTGTAATAAAGGATTATGTGCGCCAACGGAATCTTGTTTAATGCCTGGTGAATATGCACTGCGGGGGTGAGTTACATTGCAAGACAGAGATCTCCATTGACACACCATGAGTATCGTTACCTAGACAACGACCATCACACAATAATATCATGAGCATATCATCGTAAGAACTTCGTGATATTATCATCAAGAGAAAACGTGTGACAAGTATTAATATCTGTTTCAGCATCACTATAATATATGGCGGTAGGAATATCTTCTCCGTAACCTGAACTCTGGCAGCTAATATTCTACACCATTTGGGAATTAGTTTCATGTCTATACCTGATGAACTTGACACGGTAGTACCTCTATTTACTATCATACTACTATTTCTTTCTTCAATACTTCTCCTCTTTGGGTTTCTTTCGTTCTTGGTTCTCGTCCGTTTATCTTTCTTAACTTCAACCTTGTCTCCCCTAGTCAAATGAGTTGGTATTGACTGAGTCTCTATTAAGTCAGTTTGACTTCCCTTTGTTATCTTGCCGCCTGATTGTACCTGGACCTTTTTCTCTACTGTATCTACCTGAGTCTGTGTACTATTTTCTATCGTATTACCTGCCTGCGTCTGTGTCTCTCGGTTTCTTTTCTTTACTAATACCGTCGTCTTCTTTTCCTGTTCAATCCTAATATTGGCCAGTACTTTAGGAGTCGTTGAATTCTTATCTTTGTGTTCCACTCTGTATTTCGACCCTGACTTCAAATATTGTCTTTGTCTCTTTTCAAACCAGTCGTTACGTCTTTTTCTAGCGGTTGCACTGTGAGAGGGCCAGTCCCATGATTTCCCTGAAAAGTTTCTCTCACGCCCATTTTTGTATTTATAACTGCTATACCAGTCCGACATTTCACCATTACGTCTGTTCTCACCGTCTTTTACCCTATAAGCATTTGGCCTTGGTTCGTCATAACCATATTGTCTTTTGTCTTTATTAAGCAATGGCTGTCTCCTGTTATTCCCTCCTACTCTGTTGCACTGTACATTAAATCTATAGGTCTCTAATCCATTTGTTCTTCTTCTTAACCTTTCTACAAAATTATTAACCTCATCGACCGCTACTTTCAATTCCTGTAACCATGCAGTCACGCGTCCTAATTCCTTATTCATATTTATCCAGTATGTTGTATGTTGACAATGTTCGGCAATGTAATCCAATCCACTATACACTATTATGAACCAAACAAGATGCTGTTTTAGTATTTTGTCTAACTTTGCTACTTACACTACCAAGTACCTGTCCTAACGAAATATCTAGGGCCTCCATATTGTAGATCTGAAATATGAAATACCCCCGTACAACACAAAATTGCAATATATATCACTATATTAGTATAATATTAATCTTATTCAATTCCAAGTTAATTATTATAACACAAAATTTATATGTCAATTTTATATGTCAAATTATAATTTTACTTACTTAATTATATTAATATTGTTCCATACTTTGCTTCCTTTGCGTTATCCGTTCAGTTACAAGTATTTGTTCCAGTTTGTGAAGTCTAGTGGTGTCCCAGTTTTTGAACGATCAAAGAGCAGCACTTCCCGACAGTAGGCTTCAAATCGATCAGACAACGATCAGAGAGCAGTCTTGGTCAGCTCCCCGAAACAACGATGTATGGCAGCGGCTTTGGTAGCCCGTTGAAACAAACGACAACGCAGGTGGCGGCTTGGACCAACCTCTTGAAAATGGCAAAATTCAGGCTATGGTAAGCCCCTTGGAAGCGATAATTCCAGGCAACGGCTATGGTAAGCCCCTTGAAAACGATAAAGTTCAGGCACCGGCCATGGTAGGCCTCTTGAGGTAAAAAAATGCAAAACGGCGGCTATGACAAGCCTCTTGAGGTGGACAATGAAAAGTGACGGCTATACCAAGCCTCTTGAGGTAAAAAAATGCTCGACTGTAGTCCACAGGCCTCGATAGGGCACAACAAAATCTCACAGGGCCTCAGTACAGTTCTTCAACCCTTGGTTGGGTCCCTTCTGAGATGGAGTACATCATCGACGTCTTGAGATAATCTGACAGACAACAGCGAGCGGCTCTCGATTGCAGTAGAGCCCCGAGATAGTCTGACTCGTCAACAAAACATTGGGCAATCCTTATTTATTTGCTGTCTCGATTGTCTTTTACCAACTTTCTTTTTTTTTTATTTGTTAGCGTTCCGAACGAAACCTATTTAACATTGAGGCTGAACTTGATTGTCTTATTGAAATGTTCTTTCTCACCTGACTCAACGATCAGACGACTGGATTTCTGGATTGCCCTTTAGCCAAACCTTCTGCTTGCTCAAGACATGATCAAACTTAAGCACACTCCTCGTTCGAGATATTGATTTACTGACTTGAACTTGACACGTTCGGCAGAGTAATGACCAAGAGGAGTCGTTATGATGGTGTTTGCAGGCGCTGCCACCCGTTATGGTAAGTTGGGTTGGTTTTCAGTCTTCTCTTGACGCCAATTTATTTGTTATCTCAAGTCTTGAAAAAGACTTACAGCCAACCGCCCCTGGCCGGGCTTTTGGTCGCTGTATTCACAGATAACTTATACTTATTGGCCATCTTTCCCACTGCGCCTTGTTACGTTCAATGCTGGTTTAAAAGCGCGCCGAAATTGTTTCTGGCGATTTAGACAAACGGAGCAAGGATCATCTTCTCAGTTTTTGGCCTCCGCGATGTTATATAGTATACGGCATGACTTCGCGTTGTTTCTCTGTAGACCGGATTATACCAGGCTCAAATCCTCGGTCGTAGGCTCCAAAATCAGTCCTGTACCAGAGTACAGAACCAACAAAGACTGGGTTTTTATTCAAAGACTGTTTATTTTCTTCACGATGACAACATGGCTTCTTCCCAGTTCCAAGGCGGGATGTTGACTGTCCCCTGACAACCCACTACGTCACGACTTGAGCATCCCCCCCCCCATTCTCCTCCGATGCTCAATCGTGCTGTAGCTGTTTCCCACTAGATCCTAATACCCTAATCCTCCACTACTGTTACAGTACTTAAGGGGTCAATACTAGGAAATTGTAGGCCCGCTACAATTATATCACAGTCACTATCAGTTGTAAGTAGAATACCTTATGTTTTTAGCTGCATGTAGAACAAATTAGTGTTTTGCTGTAAATAGAACATCTTGGTTATTAGTAGAACATCTTAGTGTATGGCTATAATAGAACATTTCAGTGTTTGGCTGTAAACATCATATTTACATACTTGTTTGCACACAGAGCAAGAGTGTTTCCACTGTAAATAGAATGTTTTAGAATTTTCTGTAAATATACCTTGTTTGTGTTTGACTTTAAATAGAAAATTTTAATAAAGTCGCTGAAAATAGAATAGTTGAAAATAGAGCATTTTTGTGTGTGGTTGTATTTATATGGATGACTGAAGTCATCTTATAACTCATGGAAATAAGAAGAAATAACAAAATAACGATGAAAAATATGAAAAGATTCACAGGAAAATTAGGAAAACTATGCAAAGAGGCAACAAAAAAGCATTGCTTGAGGAAAATTGCTTGGGGATTGAAAACCAACACAACGCCGGGAATACCAAAATAATGCACAAAATAATGAATGGCCTCATTAACAAAAGAACATACATATCAACGGGTTGCCTAAAAACCAAAGATGGCAAAAACATCATAGAAAAAGCTCAGATTTTATATGTGTAGTCAGATTATCTGAAAGACGTTCATGATGATACAAGACAAGACCAATGTTGATACACATTGGCACTTTGCCGTCTTGACAGACGATAGTTTGGTACATTGTGCTTGAAAAAAAGCATAATAACTACAACCCATAGCGGTAGTAGCGAATGTGACTGATATGGCCCATTCACGCTGTAAATGTTTGTCTACAGTAGATGCATGTGAACACATGGTTATTCCCACCGTCATGCACCATCTTACGTCTCGTACGCTTGGTGTGTGACCTATCTGCAATCATTCTTTCCTTTGTCTTTATTCCATTTATGATATTTGCCCTCCATGCAACACGTTCAGCAGAGATTTGCTTCCGATGTGCATTATCAATGCCTGTATCAAACATGTCCCGCTTACACACATCTGTGTATCGTAGTAGAGGCCGACTCTGAGATCTCCTAACCATCTGTAATTCACCAAAAACAGATGTCCTTTCATATTCTACCATCATCCATCCCCCTAACGTTTCCTATCCATCTGATTCTACGAAGACTGAGCATGGAACAAACCGTCCCGGGTTCAAATCAAGGAAGAGCTCCCGAATAATGTCACAGCACTCCCTGGGGAGAGGGGAACCTGCTATCACACTTTAACAATTGGATGCCTTTAGCCCTGGGACATAGGTGCCCTCAGTCCACAAAACCCCTTCAGCCCTTGGATCACTATCTCTCTCACTCTCAACCAAGGGACGTTACGAAGGAAACTTCATAGCATGGTAACCATGTCTACCTAAGGTGGGTGAACCAGGGAGTGAAGAACCTCCTACTGCTCCCTCATAATCTCTACTGGTTTGTGCCTTTAGCTCGAGTCCCGCATTCGGTACTCATGCTCTCGCTCAAGTCTCTTAGCTTCTTGCTCAGCTTCTAACTTCTTAGCAGCTTGTTCAGCTTCTAACTTCTTTTCTTCCAAGGCTAACTTTCTATCCTCCGGGTCCGCTTCACGCTTTCTTCTCTCTCGTTCTTCCTGCCGGAAGTCTCTTTCTACCTCTTATATACTTCTGTAGTGCAGCAACCTTCCAGGCCCATTTCTTCACATGTTGCCCGCACTTCGGCCATATTTAGTTTGCCAGAGGCCATAGTTAGGGAGTGGGTGTTAGTAATGTTAGTGTATATTCAACAGGGCAATATATCGATAGTCAATACTCAACTCTAATCTATATACCACAACACACAGCACACCACAAGTCAATCAGTCTTAGTCAAGAGAAGAAATAGGACCAAAGACCTACGTAGACTTCTATAGTGAGGATAGGAATGATATGTCCTAACATCTATCCATAATCACAAGAGCTGAATCATTTCATATCCCGGACGAGCTCCCAAATAACATGAACTTTCCAATATTTCAGTATTTGTGATTTTGTCTTGCCACTTAATATCATGTATTCTTCGCAGACACCGGATATGAAAGCTGTTTAAACGGTTCTCTTTTAGAAATATCTTTTAGAAAGGTGTTGATAAAGGGAGTTAGACAACAGAGCATCCTCTCTGCTCATGCAACTATTAATCCATAATTGATCAGACTCCCTCCCCAGTATATCCCCACTCAGCGTGTAGCAACTGACGACGCCAGTACTGCCTTGGTTGACAGTTCTTCTTTGGCTTCCCACATGGAACTCTAGTCTAGCTTGAACACGTCTGACTTAATGTCCTTGCAGTCTGGTCACAGTTGCAGAATCACATCCATTCCTTGAGTCATTTACTCGTCCTTCCTCCCGGAGGGAGATCAGAATCACATCCATTCCTTGAGTCATTTACTCGTCCTTCCTACCCGAGGGAGATCAGAATCACATCCATTCCTTGAGTCGTTTACTTGTCCTTCCTACCTGAGGGAGATCAGAATCACATCCATTCCTTGAGTCGTTTACTTGTCCTTCCTACCTGAGGGAGATCAGAATCACATCCATTCCTTGAGGTCGTTTACTTGTCCTTCCTACCTGAGGGAGATCAGAATCACATCCATTCCTTGAGTCATTTACTCATCCTTCCTCCCTGAGGGATATCAGAATCACATCCATTCCTTGAATCATTTACTCGCCCTTTCTACCCGAGGGAGATCAGAATCACATCCATTCCTTGAGTCATTTACTCATCCTTCCTCCCTGAGGGAGATCAGAATCACATCCATTCCTTGAGTCATTTACTCGTCCTTCCTACCCGAGGGAGATCAGAATCACATCCATTCCTTGAGTCATTTACTTGTCCTTCCTACCTGAGGGAGATCAGAATCACATCCATTCCTTGAGTCATTTACTCATCCTTCCTCCCTGAGGGATATCAGAATCACATCCATTCCTTGAGTCATCTACTCGTCCTGCCTACTCGAGGGAGTTCAGGAAGTCCGCATGGTCAATTGCTCTTCTCTTCCCTCATCCGCCAAACCCGTAAGTATATTTCCGCAATCATTCCCTCCTACACCAGCGTGCCCCAGCTAAAACACAAAACAACACAGAAATTAATCAGTCGTGAGCCTCCTCACAAATGCTCCAACCTGGGCCGTCAAAGCCAATGAGCTACCTGTGAGCCACACAACAGACTCATCTGTGTAGATGATTATATCACCATGGGAATAATTGTCAAACATCAACACTTGTACTTCTGTCTCAACGGCAATTTTGTTTTGTTGCTTGCATCCTCTGTACACTCCAATGAAGACTGACCAGCACGTACGGCACCCTTCTGTCCTGGCACTCGTTCTTCGCCAGATTCTATGTCCTCTAGTTTACACACCTTTTAAATACATTCTTCTGACTGATCCATTCAGCCTTGTCATTGCAACCTTTTCTTATCTCCAAATATCAATATGCAGTCGATGTTGTGTGTAAATGTTGTGTGTGGATGTTGTGTGTAACTGTTGTGTGTGGGAGGTGTCGAAGCTATGCACTTGCAGGAACACCCTTGTTCTGTCCTCCATGGCAGGACAATCGAGTAGAAAGAGCATTGCCTTGCATGTTGTATCTTTTGTGCGCCCAAGTGTGATGCCACCGTCTCATTCTGCACCATTTCTGCACTATGTCAATGTACGTGTGGCCGAGAGTCAGGATCGCCATAGAATACTAAATTACAGATAGGACCAGAACCTGGTATAAGAGAGACGGGTCGCTGTTGACAGTTTGACGCAGTCATCAGTCTCATTCATCACTGTCACACCTTTAGTTACAGGGAGCCTTTACTGAAGATTGTTACAGGGATCGTTTCCTGAAGATAGTTACAGGGAGCTGTACACCAGTGCGGTTACAGGGAACTGTTACTTGTGTTATTACAAGGAGCTCTATTTCTGAGGTTTTACATGGAGCTGTACCTTCATGTTGTTACAGGGAGCGTTTACTGAAGACTGTTACATGGATCGTTTACTGAGGATTGTTACAAGGAGCTATACCCCAGTGCTGTTACACGGAATTGTTGCCTGTGTTATTACAGGAGCTCTATCTCTGAGTTTTTACATGGAGCTGTACCTTCATGTTGTTACAGGGAGCTTTACCTCAGTGTTGTTATAGGGGCCTGTACCTCAGTGTTGTTATAAGGAACTTTATTTCAGTGTTGTTAAAGGGAGTTGTACCTTCAGTGTTGTTAAAGGGAGTTGTACCTCTGTGTTGTTATATGGGCCTGTACCTCAGTGTTGTTATAAGAAACATTACCTCAGTGTTGTTAAAGGAACTTTACCCCAGTGTTGTTAAAGGGAGTTGTACCTCAGTGTTGTTACAGGAAGCTCTACCTCAGTGTTGTTACAGGGAGCTGTACCTCAGTGTTGTTACAGGGAGCTGTACCTCAGTGTTGTTACAGGGAGCTGTACCTCAGTGTTGTTACAGGGAGCTGTACCTTCTGTGTTGTTACAGGGAGCTGTACCTATGTGTTGTTACAGGGAGCTGTACCTCCGTGTTGTTACAGGGAGCTGTACCTCTGTGTTGTTACAGGGAGCTGTACCTCTGTGTTGTTACAGGGAGCTGTACCTCTGTGTTGTTACGGGGAGCTGTACCTCTGTGTTGTTACAGGGAGCTGTACCTTCGTGTTGTTACAGGGAGCTGTACCTTCGTGTTGTTACAGGGAGCTGTACTCTGTGTTGTTACAGGGAGCTGTACCTCTGTGTTGTTACAGGGAGCTGTACCTCAGTGTTGTTACAGGGAGCTGTACCTCATGTGTTGTTACAGGGAGCTGTACCTCATGTGTTGTTACATGGAGCTGTACCTCTGTGTTGTTACAGGGAGCTGTACATTCGTGTTGTTTAAGAGAGCTGTACCTCAATGTTGTTACAGGAGCTGTACTCAGTGTTGTTACAAGGAGTTACCTCTGTGTTGTTAACAGGGAGCTTGTACCTCAGTGTTGTTACAGGAGCTGTACCTCTGTGTTGTTTACAAGAGCGTACCTCAGTGTTGTTAAGAGTTGTACCTCAGTGTTGTTAAGAGAGTTGTACGCGTGTTGTTACAGGAGCTTACCTGTGTTGTTATAGGGACTTTACTCTGTGTTGTTACAAGAGAGTGTACCTAGTGTTGTTACAAGGAGCTTTACCTCATGTGTTGTTGCAGGAGCTGTACCTCTGTGTTGTTAGAGGAGCTGTACTCATGTTGTTACAGGAGATATACCTCTGTGTTGTTTACATGAGCTGTATCCTACTGTGTTTTCTACAGGAGCTGTACCTATGTTTGTTACTAGGGAGCTGTACCTCTGTGTTGCTTCACAGGAAGCTGTACCTCTGTGTTGTTACATGGAGCTGTACCTATGTGTTGTTACAGGGAGCTGTACCTCATGTGTTGTTACATGGAGCTGTACCTATGTGTTGTTACAGGGAGCTGTACCTATGTGTTGTTACAGGGAGCTGTACCTATGTGTTGTTACAGGGAGCTGTACCTATGTGTTGTTACAGGGAGCTGTACCTATGTGTTGTTACATGGAGCTGTACTTCTGTGTTGTTACATGGAGCTGTACCTCATGTGTTGTTACAGGGAGCTGTACCTCATGTGTTGTTACATGGAGCTGTACCTCATGTGTTGTTACATGGAGCTGTACCTCATGTGTTGTTACATGGAGCTGTACCTTGTGTTGTTACATGGAGCTGTACCTATGTGTTGTTACATGGAGCTGTACCTATGTGTTGTTACAGGGAGCTGTACCTATGTGTTGTTACATGGAGCTGTACCTCAGTGTTGTTACATGGAGCTGTACCTATGTGTTGTTACATGGAGCTGTACCTCATGTGTTGTTACATGGAGCTGTACCTCAGTGCTGTTACAGGGAGCTGTACCTCAGTGTTGTTATAGTGAACTGCACCTCTGTGCTGTTGTAGGGAGATGTGCCTTTGTGTTGTTATACGGAGCTGTACATTTGTGTTGTTACAGGGAGTGTACCTCCATTTTATTACAGGGAGCTATACCACTGTGTTGTTACAGGGATTTGTACCTCCGTGTTGTTACAGTTAGTTGCACCTCTGTGTTATTCCAAGGAGTTGTACCTCTGTGTTGTTACAGGGAGCTGTACCTCAGTGTTGTTATAAGGAGCTGTAATTCAGTATTGTTACGGGATGCTGTACCTCTCTCTTGTTACAGTACCACTGAAAATCACAGATTTGCCAATGTTAAGATGATCGTTGACGTTCTGCCAAAATGGGAGAGATATACTTACTGGATAGTTGGTGTGTCGGGGCTGGCGTACTCTGTCTATGCTCTGTTTCTCGAGGGACAAAGTAAGTCAAATGTTTATATTAGTTTTGGCTTATTTTCATAGTTAAAACTCGTGTTTTCATCCAGCTGATCAAATCAGATATAAGAAAGACTTGTATCGCTCTCTCTAGTGCAAATTATTACCAACAATGTCCGATGCGTGAGACTGATATGCGAATTGCAATGGCAAAGATTACATTTTGATACAACCACAAATATCCTACGTACAGAATGTACAACCTCATCATCAGAAATGAATCTCCGGTGTGTACAGCTGACTTTATGGCAGTGACTAGCTGACTGGCAGCTTGCTGTCTTGACAGACGGTAGTCTGAAGACGGCTGAACTGTAGAGACCAATGTAGCATGATCCCTCCCTCGGCCTGCCTAGTTTACTCCAGAGGAAAGGTAACTTCAATACATCTGAAACAAGACAAGTTGCAGAAGCTTCCGTATCAGCAAAGCAATGCTCTTACTGTCCGCCAGTCGAAGATTTGACTCTAAATCAATTGCCGACCAAGGCTTAGGGTCTGGTCTGCACTGCCATGGCATTTAGTCATGATATTTAGGTTGCATTTCCATGCAACAGGGTAAAACTTTTGCCTTCCCACTTGCTTTTCTCAGATGGAAGCAGTTGGCACAATATGGGGTGTCGGTTTGGTGAGCGCCGCCCAACATTCGGCGTTAAAAAAAAGGCAAGTAGTACCGTGTAATGTCATACGGTAGTTCAGGCATATCTGACTAACATCAGACAAAATGTTCGCATAATATAAACATAAAATATGGACAATTGATAAACGTGATGAAAATCATTTTGAACAATCGTTTTTCTGACAATGAAACAACAAGATCGACGAATAGGACAAATACAGTCCATTTTCCACACTGCGGAGCAAAGTATGACCAGTGTCTCCACAGAGGGAAGGCAAGCTAACCAAACTCTCAACCACGCTCGAAGCAACTTTCAATGTCTCATTCCGCCCCAGTAGCCAGCCCGCACAGTAAGAACAGTGCAGTTGGGATGTGGACGCTTCAGAGTGGTCAACACATAACGCAACGATCACAAGGATTAAGAAATATCCGAAATCCTACATCTGCAGCAAAACGACGATAACAGTGGTACGATAACAGTAACAGTTGGCGGTAATACTAGACGTCTTTCTGGGGCAGCAGAGACAGGGCAAGGGGTCCCAATATCGTAACAAAATGGAAATAGTCCAGAAGAAGAGCTAACTTTCGCTGGGTAATTGTAGGAGTGAGACTATTTGTGCTGTAGACGTGGTGCGAAGAAGGATACATGGCAGCAAGGACTTATACTATGGTATAGCGAGCGGCCGATAAGACAGTGACAAATCGGCTGGGGGGAAAGAAGTTGACTTACTGCCAGCAAAGATAAGGGTTCTGTGAGAATTAGGCATATTACGATACACAAGAAGCAAATGTTGGCTTCCTCGAGGGCAGGGTGGTGTGTGGGTAGGCACACACACACCGGCGTATTTGTGGGACAAGTGTAGTAAACGGTAAACATGACTCGAAGCTGGCAATGAGGGTACGAATGTACACCAGAAGAAAGACACACGGGAGTCATGACCCGGGTGGACTCACTTCCAGAGTCTCAAGAACATAAAGAGGCCTAACTATTCGTGGACGGTGGTTTCACCTCAAGAGTCTCAAGAATTATCAAGAGGACTAAATATAAGGCGGACTACTTATGACGACCGGAAGCCACATGTGGTGCCTGTTCCATTGTTTATACGATCGTAGGGGTATTTGATACTCACTGTCAGCTTAAAATGAATAGAACCAGCGGGATTCAGACATCGCCAATTGTAAAACCCAGAAAATTGTTATGGAAAACAACAACGTCTTAAAGAAATCAAAAAGCCAAGGTTTTCACGATCATTCACAATCCTGCATGCCTCGTTCGACAGACAGCTGTGACCAGTTTGGAAGCAGACCGCCTTGCGTTAGTTTTCATACAATGGTATGAGTGTCGGTGGTTCAGAAAGCAATGGCAAACTATTGAACTTAAACTTGTCAAGAAATCAGAAACAGCCACAAAATGATTGACTTAACTTCGACGTCATGTCAAGGATATGCAACTAACTTGTCATGATCAGTTTGACTTTACTGTTTGTTTTCCTATATACGATTGCCGCACGTGTGCAATGACTATGTACTGGGCGTACTGTTGATGTGTCCAGTTACCGTACTGTTTTTTTCGTGGATAGCAGTGCTGTTTTTTATCGTGGGTTGCAATACTGTTTTACCGTGGGTTGCAATACTGTTTTTCTTGAGTTGCAATCTTCTTCTTCTTCAACATTCCGAGCCACTTGAGGTTCTTTGCTGCAGATACAAGCCGTCTCCATTCGTCTCTTGGTTGACCTTCTCTTGCCAGTCGCTGATTCCAAGTGCTTGTAGGTCTGTATGTATATTATCTCTCCACCGTCTTCTTGGTCTATCCTCGGGGTCTACGGTCATTTATTTCCTGAGTGTAAGCGAGTTTTGTTTCCCTATTATCTTCCATTCTTTCTATATGCCCCAGCCATTGTAGTCTATTAGCCTTCACGATACCAATGATTAGCGGGGACTTAAACAGATCATAAATTCTTTGTTGCTTCTTCTTTTCCACTCTCCACTTTGTGTATCCCTAATGGGCCCAAAGATGCATCTTAAGACTTTGTTCTCAAAGGTTTGTAACAAAGCTTCGTCTCCTTTCGTTGTACTCCAGGTTTCAGAGCCATACAGCACAACTGGTCTGATCAGTGTTTTGTATATTGTGATTTTGGTGTTACGAGATAGCGCCTTTGATTTTAGTAGATGTTGTAGTGCATAGTATATCTTATTTCCAGAGTTGATTCTAGTTTGTATTTCTTCCCTTATTATGTTGGAGCAGTTGAAGATTGTACCCAGGTATTTGTATGTTTCCGTTCTTTTAATGGTCATATTATCTATTTGTATGTGGTCAGAGTTTTTAGCCGTTCCTTCTCTTGAAATTACCATATTTTCTGTTTTAACTTGATTGATAACCAGCCCCATTTGTTCAGCTTTTTCCTTTAAGTGAGTCAATATTTCCAATGTCTTTTGTACATTTCCCCCTATAATATCTATATCATATGCATACTGTTTTCTATTGGTTGCAATACTGTTTTACCGAGGGTTGCTGTACTGTTTTACTGAGGGTTGCAATAAAGTTTTCACTGTGGGTTGCAATAATCTTTTACTCTGGGTTGCAGTACTGTTTTACCATTGGTAGCAATACTGTTTTACTGAGGGTTACAATACTGGTTTACCGTGGGTTGCAATACTGTGTTACTGTGGGTTTCAATAATGTTTTCACTGTGTGTTGCAATACCGTTTTATCATGGGTTGCAGTATTGTTTTACCATGGATTGCAATACTGTTTTCACTGTGATTTGCAATATTGCGTTACTGTGGGTTGCAATAATGTTTTCACTGTGGATTGCAACATTGTGTTACTGTTTGTTGCAATATTGTTTTCAATGTGGGTTGCAATACTGTGTTACTGTGGGTTGCAATAATATTTCACTGTGGGTTGCAATACTGTTTTACCATGGGTTGCAATACTGTTTTACCGTGGATTACAGTACTGTTTTAACGTGGGATGCAATAATGTTTTCAATATGGGTTGCAATAATATTTTCACTGTGGGTTGCAATAATGTTTTCAGAGAATATGGCAACACTGCTTCCTACACTTTCACCCGGATGGAGCTGGCTCGGCAGATACCAGGTAAGCGACAGCTTTCTACAAACACCTTGTCTGAAATACTAAGTACATCACACCTGGGGGAACACAAGTAAGCCGGATACTTGCTGTTACAATATATACACCAGCCTAGGGCTGATGTGGCACTGTAAAAGATCATTTCTTTGCACACAGGTATCTTCATAAGTGCTCGTCTCCTCCTATAGATCAGACAAGGATAAACTCAGCACAGTGCACGAAATCTAGCAAAGGCCAGGATCCGCATGTGAATATACCAGGATCACCCGTGCTGTAAGCTCTGATTACCCGGGCACTGGCTTGTTCTGCCTGCTCTATTGAATGTGTGAATTATTATTCTTTGTTAAAGAAGGTTTCTTACCATTGTGAGTAATACATGAATACATCGCAGTCAACTTACCATTGGGAGTCATTCATGAATAGATCAACATTCAAATTACCATTAGGATTCATGCATGAACAGATTAACATCCGTCTTACTGTTTGGAATCATACAAGAATAGATAAACATCCACCTTACCAATTGGAGTCATATATGAATACATCGTATTTATCTTACTATTGGCAATCATATTATGAATATATCGCATTCATCTAACCATTGGGAATCATACATGAATAGATAAAAATCCACCTTACCAATTGGAGTCATGCATTATTATATCGCATTCATCTAACCATTGGGAATCATACATTAATATATCGCATTCATCTAACCATTGGGAATCATACATAACTATATCACGTTGATCTTACCATTGGCAATCATATATGAATATATCAAATTCATCTTGCCATTGGGAGTCATACATTATCATATCAGATTCATCTTATCATTGGGAATCATACATGAATAGATGACATTCATTTCCCCATTGGGAGTCATATATGAATGTATCACATTCATCATGCACTTGGGAGGCATACATGAATAGATCACATAAATCTTACCATTGGGTTTCCTACATGAATAAATCAACATCCAGCTTACCATGGGTAGTCATACAATGAATATATCACATTCATCTAAACTAATATTGAAAAGATTATTGTGTAATACTTAGGGCTGCGGAAGTTAATGATTAATTAATCGATTAATCGTTCATTGTTTTTTTAACGATTAATTTTTGTTTAACGACTTAATCGAAAACTTTTCTCCCATTACATATACAAATGAACCGGATGTCGGACATTTTAAACATAGAGCTGCAAACACAACCTAGTTGCAAAATTGTACTGAGTCACCATTGTGTAAGCTGCAGCAAGATGTACCAACAAGATGGAACAGTATGTTTATAATGCTACAGAGTCTTCTACAGGTCCCAGAAGCATTAACTGTTTACATGTCAGATGAAAAGAAGCAATACAAAGGTCCAAAACTGTCAGGTTCAGATTGGGAGAAGATATCGAAATATGTCACAGTTTTGGACTTATTCTGTCAGACAACGGTCCTGCTTGGCGGTCAAGAATATGTTTAATGTAGCTGTGTATTGTCACTGCTATCATCGTTGACAATGCATGTGACTGTACACGATGATGATCCGGGCTACATAGCTAAATTTAAGGCAGCATCTTTTAATGACTTCAGTGAACGTGTAGCTGATATGATAAGGATTGAAATACTACAGATTGCAACAGCACTTGATCCACGCTACAAATACCAGAAGTGTTAAAAGCTACAAATACCTGAAGTTGTCAAAAGATGCAAAAGAACGAACTTGGTCATGTATTGAACAACAAATAGCAGTTGATCTTCATGATGAGCAGATGGAGACTGCTGCAACGAATGATACTGAAATTGACAATGAAACTATATGTGAACCAAATGAAAAGCGTATTAAGCTAATGGTGTCTGAATTGGAGAAGTAAGTTGCTGAATCTGTTGACCCTCTAAAAACATTTTTTTGCGTGTCCCTTACGGGACGTTGCAGTCAACACCAGCATTTTCAGCTGCTGTTGATGTACTAGGCAAATGTTACCTTCAGTAGTTTGAAAATATGAGAATATCCTTTACAGGACATCGCTGTCAACATCAGCATCTTTCAGCTGATTGTTGATTTCTTGGCAAGATTACGCTCAGTAGTTTGCCTTTGCTTTCTGAGCGGCCTGCTCACATACCCCGTAAGTTACTGACGCGATTCGAACATTGCTGATTCTCACCGTCGTCACGTTACCTGCGAGAGTATACGAGATTACGAAGAAAAGTTGTTAACCTCTAGGCCAGAACTTAAAGAACATTGATATCCAAAATTGGCATTCCTTGCCAAGACCATTCTGTGCATACCGGCTACCTCAGTTCCATGTGAACGATTGTTCAGCTCTGCTGGTTATATTGTTAATAAGACGCGCTCGTCACTTGAACCAAATACTGTCAACATACTCGTCTGTTTGCATAGTTGGTTATTAGATGACATATGAACAAGACAATCCAGTGTTATTTCGATTTTTGACAAATACCACTTTAATGTGAGTTATGGGACAATACATGTTTTGCTTTAATCGAAATTAACTTTTAATTAATCGTTAATTTTTCACAAGTTAACTATTAAATTTAAATTAATCGGTCGCAGCCCTAGTAATACTAGGACTTATATCAATAGCATAATGATAATACTAACCACATTAAAGTAAGATATTAATAATAATTGGTATGTACAGCATATGGAATAATAATAAAATATAACCAAACTATAATAAATAAGAACTATATAACTTTGTCACATATTTCTTTATAATAACTGAGTGAGATGGTCGTTGTCTAGGTTACACTGCTCCTTGTATGTCACTATGGAGTGTAAGTAGAGCTAACCACCTGTCTCACAATGCAACTCACCCCAGTAGTACACATCCATCAGTCAGTGAACAAGATAGAGTTGGCGCACGTAATCCTTTAATGCAGAAAGAACACGGACAAAACGGAACATAACTCTATATCCAGAAACAATATAATCCATAGAATATATATATCCTCCTCACAACTTAACACGCACACATCACTGCCTTCTCAAGGCCTGCTTAATCTCAAATTCACAGGACAGTTATCCAGCTCCTATCCACGACTGGACCTCACACAATACAACCCACACACTGGGTCTAACCTCCAATAACTATCCAACCCACTTTGGGTTCAGGCCTCCATTAACTATCCAACCCACTTTGGGTTCAGGCCTCCATTAACTATCCAACCCACTTTGGGTTCAGGCCTCCATTATCTATCCAACCCCCACTGGGTTTTAGGCCTGCATTCACAACTCGGAGAACAACACAACACAGGACGGAGCTGTCTTTCTAACTCCGCTCCTATCCTTCGACTCCCGACCAGTTCGGAGTCAAAACCTCAACTCCTCAACACGATCCGACCCGCAGTCGGTCTCAGCTCCAACTCCCTCCAGTCTCCTGACTTCACACAAAACTAAACTGTCTCTCGCCCCATCCACCCTGGGGTCTGCATCCACCCTCACCATTATTTCTCATGGCTGGTTGTTTTTCTCGTAGCCCGGCTATAGTTCACTCACCTCAATGTCAATGACCCAGGCATATGTCATTACCCCCTCCTCAAAAGAAAACATCGTTTTAAAATGGTGGGAGACTAATACTTATCTAATATGTGACCCAGACATACCGCCTGGGTAGCCCTTAGTATGATTCCATCTTACTTTAGCTACCACACTAAATAATACATCAAGTAGTCATAGTCAACTACCATATTACCAACATGTCAATACCACCAACTTTCCATCTTGTGTATCAATGCATGAACTAATACATCACATAGTAATAAACAAATCATAGGAAACATAATATCTGTGTACCTGCAGGTCTATTAATATATTCAATAACACACAAACCATGCAACTTTGTTAATACTGGTCTATGAATTAATGTCGAGGCGCTGCATTGCCTCTATCTTCTATCACAATCTGGAGAGTTTGTGTACTGACCACATATCAGGTGGTTCTTTTCTTGCATCAACCAACCTCTGATTCCTGTCGATGCTGTGTCTACCCTTCATGTACCCATGCCTCATGTTTCCTATATCTTTAAAACATCTGTTTGCTAATCCTAACCCTGGTTCAGTGATGTCGTTAACACTCTTTTGAACTGCCTTAACTTTGCTATCTGCATATTGTACCGTTACACTGGAGTCTCTGTTTAGTCTGACCTCTTTATTAAATCCTGGCCAATATACCTGGCATCCTGCTCTATGCTGCTTCCGCCTTACTCCTATGTGCCCTGCACATGCCCTATCCTGAGCTGTTCTAGTATATCGGTCTCTATGTGCTAAGGGTACCACTCCTTGCCCGCATGCCGTTCCGTCATCTGAAAACCTGCGAGTGAGAGTATTGTTCTTCCTTCCGAAGCACCATCTACCCTTCTTTGATTGCCTATGTCTCACTTTACTACACCCTTGGAAACATTTGTCTATCGTATCATCTTGTCTCTGGGAGTCACTAACGCTATGTTTGAGATCCATTCTCACCTGCTCAGCTGTACTATCCTTGCCCTGAGTCCCTGTGTCTACTTCAAGTGCCTCTTCTTGTTTATCTATACTCTCTAATTTAGGTTTTCTTTTGGTAACTACCTCGTTACAGCTTAAACTGTGTTTCTGGTCCCAATAAACTACTTCTTCTTCTGTACAATCTTTAACTCCTGGCACATTTCCTATGATCAGATCCGCCACTGGTGAGTCCAGAACACACACTGTCACTCTTCCTATGATATATGGTGTTTTTACTATTATCACGGCTAATGGGTAGAATTCTACTGTCCCGTTAAATGTTATGCACCTAATCTTTTTCCCTGTGTAATCCGAGGGATCTATCAAACTTTTTCTAACCCCATTAGACGTACATCCGGAATCCCTAATTGTTAATGATGGCCTATCATTAACAAATCCATGGTGCAGCTTCAGACCTCCTCCTTCATGCACTGCTGATCCTGCTTTCACTGTGTGACCACACATTAAGACCGGCTAACCGTCTTTTTCAAAAAAAGGTTTACATCTACTACAATTTTCATTATTGAATGTCTCGATCACTTGCGCTGCATTTGCATGCTCTGTTTCTCCCATGGTACATTCATAACTGAAATGGTTCTTCTTTCCGCATTTGAAACAAATGATGTCCTTCTTCCTATTATTCGTTGGCCCACTGGCTGGTTGCACATCACACTCTGCTGCCTTGTGTCTCCAGCTGCCACAATTCCAACATCCGGCGTAACTATTTGGACGTCTCTGAAAATTCCCCCTTATGTATGAGTACCGTCCTTCTCTACCAAAATGGTTGCCACGGGAACCATTGTCTTTAGGTTCTTGTTCCTCATATCTTTGTGTTAAAACTACACTTTTTGATCTTGGTCTAATAACTGGATTCTGGTCTTGTTTTGTATACGCTGCACAGACTATTTCCTCACTCATTTGTCTACCAATAGAACTGTTTGGATGTGCAGTCATGTAATTTTGCCCTAACTGAGACATTGTGTCTATGTCCTTTGGCTTACGTTCTTCAAAGAAAGCCACTAAATTAGTATTGCATGAAGATAATACTTTGTCTCTTAACATTAAATCCACTAATTTATTAAAATCTTTTCCAACTTCTGCAAGCTCCATCCATTTATTAAATGTCTTCTTTACTGTATTGACAAAATCTGTAAAATCCTGATTTGTCTCTGGCCCTAATTGTCTAAACTTTGTTCTGTATCCATGCTCAGTTAGTTGGAACTTCGTAAGCAAACGTTGACGCAAAATAGTATAGTTGTTTCTTTCTTCCAAAGGTAAATTAAACATGGTATCTAGGGCCTTACCCGTCAGAAACTCGCCCAGTCGCATAGCATACTCGCCTTCTGGGTTGCCTAACGCTTTCGCCGATGCCTCGAATCTCCCCAGATAAGCTTCAAGACTATCACTGTCTGTAAAGTATGGCAGTTTTAGTCTCTGTGAGGAATGGGAAGGTCGTCTGCTTTCTTCACTTTGACCCTTAGATGCAAATTCTAACTTTTTTATAGCAATTTCCGCTTCCAACTTAATCTTCTCTTTCTCGATTTCCACCGCATTTGTTTGTTTTAACTTTTCAAGTTCCATTTGTGTCATTTCTATTTTCAATTGTGTCTCTTTCTCTTCCTGTAGACGCTTGTCCTCAGCTACCTTTTCTTCCTGTAGGCGTTTGGCCTCCCGTTCATTATGCCTCTCCTCTCTTTCCCAGTGCTGAATTTCTTTCAATTTTGCTTCTGCAAACTCCAGCAAATCTTTGCCCTTCAGGCCTAACCTTTCCCCTGCTTCAATATATTCCATTAAAGTAGGAATCTTTTCCTCGTGGACACGTTGCTGTCTGTCAGCCAACTATAAATGTACAGACTCTGCTGCTAGTCTTTATGTACCTTCCCTAAGTACACCACCGCTTGCTGTGTACGTAAATTCGTAGTACTAATAATATCACTCTGTCCTCACACAGTCACTCTATAAGTACTGGGTAGTGAGGGGGGAATATTACCTATACTCCCTCGTATATATCACACATAGCTGTAGAAAATTTCTGGAAATGTCGTTATATATATAACACACACACACACACACACACACACACACACACACACACACACACACACACACACACACACACACACACGAATGAATGATACGATAAGTGAAGTCTATAAAACGCTAGACGCACAAGCTGAGTATACGGAGACGGTGATCACAAAGAAATAAACCACAGTAACATCCACAAGCTTGTGTAGGGCGACCACATTGCGCGTAATATATATAAACTGACACGGACCATTAGACAGCAGAAATGACGAAAGATCACAATAATAACATATATCCGAAGAAAACAAATGTCATATGTAAATGTAATGAAAAGAAAACAAAAAAATATAACATTAAAATATACACAGATCTGACGTTAGACACACAATGGCACGGTATATAATCCAGGACCACAACTGCGTCACTGCAGAACAAAACAAACCGAAAAGTTGTAGGTAATAGTAATTATCCAAAATGTTCTGTCTCGACACCGTTCGTAACGTTATTGTACTTTGCTTGCAGAGCTGGTTCCTGATTGTATAATGTATATTATGGATACAGCAAAAGAAAAGGCAGCAAATGTCCAGCACTTTAACTCTTTATCGTAAGTTCTTTTTGACAACTGCCTGCGACCATGCTTGCGATGACGACACGTAATTATTCGTTGTAGAATTGTTTGCTCATGACAGGGTAATGATAACAAAGGGATTTCAACAAAAGACGAACACAAAGTCTGGTTTTTGTCCAAAATAACTTGTTTTGTTCATTTCGTGATTCACCTTCTCGACCGATGAGTCATCTTCTCAACAGCAGTCCGTGGAAATTTCTTGAGTACCTTTACTTCCTATCCACCCCCGCCTCAAAATATCATCTCAATTTCTCTTTATCACCGTCCGTGGAAAATCACACTTTACACCGACCTCACCCCGCTGGCCACTGCTGAGGTTTTATTTTTATTTTTAACCATTAACCCGCACCACCCTGGCTGCGGTAGGGGTACTGCTCCTACCCCCGTCGGTCATCCCTCTGGCGAAACCGCAACTATCAACTTCCGTGTATTCTACTATGGAAAATTTTTGTAACTTTCCACTGTCCTCGTAAACAGCGCTGACCCTCTGTCAACCCGACCTTGATTCTGCTGTTTTTATCCTTCTTGAATTCAGCGTCCCCACACTCCAGACGTGAATATGTTACGGGCACTAACAAAATTCCACCAGTATTTGTCTCCAATGCGCCCCACCCGTCCTTTTGACGGCCCTCGAAAAATCTTGACCTGTCGACCTGCGACCATACAGTGCGATTGCCTCGCCACACACATCTGTCTTCAACGCGCACAGGACTGACCCGCTCCTGTCATAAACCACTTTTTTGCCCACGCGACTTTTCACCTGTGCTGTTAGCTTGACCTATAAACACAAGCGCCTGTCTGCGTTAATTCTCTGGCGTCCCCGATAGCTTCAGAAATACTGCCTGGTATCAAATTTACCTGTTGTGACCTTCACGTGAACTGTCTGTTATCTGCTCACCAATTCTCACCCAGGCGCAAATCTTGTCTTTATACCGTGGATACGCTCCGCTGTCCACCCTCTCTCTCTCTCTCTCTCTCTCTCTCTCTCTCTCTCTCTCTCTCTCTCTCTCTCTCTCTCTCTCTCTCTCTCTCTCTCTCTCTCTCTCTCTCTCTGAGTGAGAAATGTTATTTTTACCTGGTTTCTCGTGAACTCTGTATTACTTCTCGGACACTTTTGGCATTAACCGTCTACTGAAAATGGTGTTTATTCCTTGTGCCATAATTGTCGTTGTAATTGGGCATCCGACTAATGTCTCTGATCTTAGTATCCTCTCTAATCGAAGAGTTCACAGATAAACAGAATGACAACAATGTCTATATGGCAATAGGTTTCTTGACCTGACGAGCCTCCCAGATAATGTCACATATTTCTTTATAATAACTGAGTGACATGGTCGTTGTCTAGGTTTCAATGTTCCTTGTATGTCACTATGGAGTGTAAGTAGAGCTAGCCACATGTCTCACAATGCAACTCACCCCAGTAGTACACATCCGTCAGTCATTAAACAAGATAGAGTTGGCGCACATAATCCTTTAATGCAGAAAGAACACGGACAAACGGAACATAACTCTATATCCAGAAACAATATAATCCATAGAATATACATATCCTCCTCACAACTTAACACGCACACATCACTGCCTTCTCAAGGCCTGCTTAATCTCAAATTCACAGGACAGTTATCCCGCTCCTATCCACGGCTGGACCTCACACAATACAACCCACACACTGGGTCTAACCTCCAATAACTATCCAACCCACTTTGGGTTCAGGCCTCCATTAACTATCCAACCCACTTTGGGTTCAGGCCTCCATTATCTATCCAACCCCCACTGGGTTTTAGGCCTGCATTCACAACTCGGAGAACAACACAACACAGGACGGAGCTGTCTTTCTAACCCCGCTCCTATCCTTCGACTCCCGACCAGTTCGGAGTCGAAACCTTAACTCCCAACACGATCCGACCCGCAGTCGGTCTCCGCTCCAACTCCCTCCAGTCTCCTGACTTCACACAAAAATAAACTGTCTCTCGCCCCATCCACCCTGGGGTCTGCATCCACCCTCACCATTATTTCTCATGGCTGGTTGTTTTTCTCGTAGCCCGGCTATAGTTCACGCACCTCAATGTCAATGACCCAGGCAAATGTCAAACTTCATATAAAAATAATTGTATAATAGTACCAAAAATTTAGAACTAACATTTTAAAAAGGTTGGGTGGCACCAGACTGGTAAGTATAATTGTTTGTTCTATCCGACATTTAATACCTAAGTAATACATGGTTATTGTGATTATTACGTAACTTCCTTGGAGCAAGATGGCGGGGCATTTTTTCGTCCCTTAGAACGGAACGTGTGTTTGCCTAAATGTTTGTAGTGTAAGTGTGTTCTTCATGGTGGAATGGAGTTCGGACCGTGCAACGGAGTTCGTGCACGATCGCCCGGACTCTCTTCAACATACCATCGGCATCAGGTGGCGATATTTAAGCCAAACACGACAACAAGGCGACGAACGACAAGGACACAGCGTGGTAAAAGAGCAGGCGCACGCAGAAAGCGGTTAAAGTGTGACAGATTGGGCATCGGACACGTTCGAGTACTGTACTGGAACTGTGCATCATTTAGTCAACGCCGACAAATTCTCGAAAAACTACTGTACGGTAACGATATTGTGGTCTTACAAAACATACAGCTCGGCGACGGAATATTCAATGTCGCGGGGTTTCAGGGCTTCTATAACAGGCGGCACCTCGGACAGGCCATTCTGGTCCGCGACAACATACTGGTGTCTGAGATCGATATGTCCGCTTGGAACAGTGATGCCCTGCAAGTGCAGGCATTAAGAATAATGATGCCTGTGCAGCTTGTAATCGTGAACGTTTATGCGCGTAATGGGAAGGTCTACGTTCGATAATGGCAGAGTTTGTTCGAAATTGATGAAAGGCATATCATCTACTGTGGGGACTTCAATGCCAGAGGTAGTCAATGGGGGAATAGCATCACTAATAGACAGAGAGAAGATCTGGAGGACGCCCTGGCATCTGCTGCCCTAGTCTGTATGAATGATAGGAATGTCACTAGGATGGCCACTCGACCAGGTGATTCTGACAGCGTCATTGATTTGGCCCTGGCGTCGCCCACCATCGCACAAAGGTGCCGGTGGGGCACGATCAACGTCTCTAGGGGTTTACATAATGGGTTCAGACAGGCAGATGGTGCGTGTACAGATGAGGCGTGAAAACATGAACACGATGACATATCATTTAATGTTTATACAGCATGATACATAATATCACAAGAATGTTTGCACAACTCACAATACAATCTCTCACAGCTTTCAGAAAATACTCTTGCGCAACTATCAAGGAATGCGCACTCGTGCTTCGCCAAGCACACCAACACACGTTAAGTAGTGGTCACATTCATTCGCATTGAAGTCTAAGCACTAATCTATTCTTCCTCTCAACACAGTCACGCATCCTCTCTCATCCGCGTCCGAGTCCCGTCTGCCGTTTCCTACTCAGTTGGGTGGTCACGAGGTACTTGACTCTCGTGGAGTCCGTGGAGGTCGTGCTAGTCACGTCTGTTCAGGCAGGCGTACTGCGTCATTCCGTCCAAGGTGAACCTGTCCCGTCACTCAAGGGCACTGTCCTCTCCCTAACCTACTGTCCTATGCGTCTGGACCGGTCTACTGTCCCCGTACTCTTCCCATGTCCTATGTCTGTCCTCTGTCCTCTGTTATGTCGTATCTGGGACCTTGATATGCACACTGGGATACCACGATAGTGACCACCACCCTTGTGTCATCCTGATCGAGAAAGACAGGGCCATGAGTCAAAGAAACAAGATAAATGTCTTCCTGTATGACAACACTGGTCAAGACACCATAAGCAGGATGAGAAGAAGAAAACTAACTTCCTTCCGCAGGAGACAAGAAAGATGGTTGAAACCACCATGGTGGAATGGAGAGGTCGAGAAGGCATGGCTGGGAAAAAGGCAGGTCGTCAAAGACTGGCAAAAAGCCAGAAAGGCTAACATGCCACAGGGTGAGTTGGCGAACCTGAAGACTGAGGTCCATAGGATGATGACTTTATTCAAATCCTGTGCCAAACAGGCCAAGGCCGAAAAATGGGGCGAGTTCTGCATGAAGGTGTGCTCCGAGCGATATCTTACGACATTCTGGCGCCTCCATAAGAGCTTGAACTGTGCTACACAACGTAGGGGTCTTCCAGGCTTTTAAGGCGCAGACCTCACATGGAATAAGTCGGATGCGGATAAAGGTAAGGCCCTTCTTGCATGCTACATAGAACAGACTGACCAGAAAGACGAGCCGGACAGATAGAGTACCACAACGACACTCTCTCAGTTGTGCGAGGGGCTCGGGACAGACGAAGAATGGACAATCACAGCTGAGACAATACGTGCGATGCTCAAGAAATCACTTAACACCACCCCTGACCCAGACGGCATCCGATATCGTGACCTACTGGTGATGTCAGATGATGACATTAAAGAACTGGGCAGAGAATTTATCACCAGTATCCAGAGGGGTCAGATCAAAGAGGAATGGCTACATAGCTACTTGTTGCCGCTGCCAAAACCGAACAAAGACCATTCCAAGATTAGCGGTTACAGAATCATTACGATGCAGAACACTGCTGGCAAGACACTGGAGAAAATTGTAGCACACAGACTTGCTTGGGACTTGGAACAGCTCGGCTGCTTCCCGCCGACACCTGGAGGATACAGACGCAACAAAGAGTCATGGCTGAATGCGGCGGTCTTTGCTCAAGATGTTAACGAAGGATTTCAGGTCAGAGAAGAGACATGTGCGGCCGCCATAGACTTAGAGGACGCATACAATAGAGTATCCTTCGAGCACTTGATGCAAACCCTCCTCAGACTGAAAGTGCATCCTCACCTTGTACGATGGATAGCTGCTGT
This sequence comes from Cepaea nemoralis, assembly GCA_014155875.1. Taxonomy (NCBI): domain Eukaryota; kingdom Metazoa; phylum Mollusca; class Gastropoda; order Stylommatophora; family Helicidae; genus Cepaea; species Cepaea nemoralis. The sequence goes on along the minus strand of JACEFZ010009039.1, from coordinate 56,962 downwards.
TCTGCTCCAAAGGAAGGCGGTGCTAAGATGCGGGAGTTGGTCTTCTGAGCCGATAACGATATGTCCAGGATTGCCGCAGGGTTCACCACTGTCACCAGTACTATTCATCGTATATACAGTGCCGATCACTGAACAACAGTTGGACGGGAGGGGTAGGACTCTGTCATTTGCTGACGACATTCTCGTGTACCGACAGGGTTGAGATAGGCAGGCGGTTGCCAATGATATGCAGGGCGAACTAGATCGAATTTCCTCATGGTGTGCGGATGCCAGTACCCTTGTCAACCCTGCAAAGACATCGGTTACATGGTTCTCCCTAAACAACCATATTGTGAACACAGACCTGCCGGCAGTAAGAATGGATGGGAGCATTTTGAGTAGAACCCAGTCAATGACATATCTTGGCGTGAGGCTTGATCGTAGCCGGTCTTTCAGAGATTATGTCGATTATGTCATAACGAAAGCTCGAAAAGGTTTGTCAGCAATGAGAGTCATGGCGACTGCCAATATCGAGCAAAGACTGCTAATACTTCTGTTCCAAGGACTGGTGCTTTCACCCATCGAGATACAGACATAATAACATGCTGCTCTGATGCTTTTGTTGTGACCATAAGTAGCCTGACTACGGATGCCATGGCAGTAAGTAAAGCAATAACATGGCTCCAGACACAGACATTCACTAGGGACTGATAAGGCGACTCAATGGGTATGCTCAAGAGGATAGAGATGGGGTGGATCCGAAGAGAGTGGTTGCTATCTCTGGAGCGGTCTCTGCTGGCAAAGATTAGTTTCGTTTTCGTGCCAGGGCATGCGTGAGTACAAGGAAATGAGCAGTCTGACAATCTCGCAGGTAAGGCTACGGTGGAGGACTATCGCTCCATGGACCAGGCTGACATTCTGAATGCTCTACGAGAAGTAAGACTTTTGCGAGAACCAAGTGATGACTGTGAATCTACAACCATTGTCAGACTGCGAAAACAGCAAATTAAAAGAGTTGTGGCCAAACAAGAACATTAGGCAGGAAGCCAAAGAAGGTTGATAAACCAACACAGAACTGGTGTCGTTAGCCGCTATACACGGCGAGATTTGCTGACGAGTTGTTCCGAGCACTTATGGACTGAATGGTTCAATGTGCAATGAGGATGATCCGTCGACTAACTAACTAACCAACATATATCTTCGTAATGGAATATTTGCCACATCGCGACAGTGGCTCTATAACATATTAATAATAATAATAATATTAATCCGTCACACAATCTGAAAATAATGCAAGTGCTAAAATTTTAGTTTGTGAGTGAAGAAATTTGAACAGTGAATCTTCAATATATAATAGCAAGGCAATCCAAGTATACCCAGTCTAGAAAGGAGTGCATTTTCATCGTCTCATGAGAAGAAGGAGCAGAGACAAGACTTAAAAGACAACAACCGTCAGCTTCGAGAATAGGAAGTCAAAGCTAAGTGGCAGAACTCCCGTCCAAGCTACACCTCAATTTATCATCACCAAGTGTCCTGCCATCTGGCGTAGGCGTTCATGGATCTCCACAGATCTCGGTCTTTGGTGTTCTGGGTCAACTCAGTTGATGATATTGCCCATGCCACCGTCTCAATCCATCCAGCAATATATCTCTTGGTCTGCCTCTGCCTATCTTCCCACTATTCTTTCCAGTTGTCGCGATGTTCTCTAATGCTTCTCGATTCATCACATGACCTAAGAAAGCTGTTTGTCCCTTTCCTATTGTTGTATATAATGTTCTTGTTTCATTAGCCTGTTTCGGGTAATCATTGTTCGTTACTCTGGCAGTCCAAGGAATTCGACCCAAGAACCAGATCTCTGTTACTTCTAATTTCTTCTGAACTTGTTCATTTACATTCCAAGACTCACTGCCATACAGCAATACTTGTCCTATATAGCACTTCAGCACTATCTTTTTTATATTCAGTGATGATCGCTTATTGCATAAGATACTCTTCATTTCCTGAAATGAGGCTTTTGCTTACCCTATTCTGCTCTTAATCTCTGTTGTACGTCTTCCATGGATGTTATAAATGCCCCTAGTTATTTGAAATTTTCCATTTGATTAAGAATTTTCCCTTCTATTTCTATGTCACATTTTGGTGTCATTATTTTCTTTGACATCACCATTGTTACTGTTTTCTTGATATTCAAGGAGAGTCCCTTCTTTGCACTCTTTGTTACTACAATGTCCAACAATTGTTGTAAGTCTGTTGCATTAACGGCACCAATACCGTGTCATTTGCATAGCGTATATTGTTTATATTATAACCTCCGATTAGTATTCCTGGCATCTCTTTGATATCTCTCATGATTACTTGGCTATATAGATGGTAGAGATCCGGTGACAAGACACACCCCTGTCGTAGCTTTATCTGTTCCTATTTGCCCTCATTATTTCCCATTTTAATTTCTGCTACTTGGTTTCAGTAAATATTCTTTATTATTCTTAAATTCTCCCCATAAATATTGATATCTTCCAACATTTTAATCAGTTCATCGTGTTTTACTTTATCATCAACATTACACCTAAACTACCTAAAAGAATTCTACCAGGAGCCAAAGTTAACCAGTCAATGATTTAGAGATCAACGAGAAATAATAGCTTAAAAAACCATAACTCAAAAACTCTAATTAGACCCTAAGAGTACATTTGCAAAACCACACCTCACTGTCAGTATTTTTTCCGCGGAGAGCACTTAGTGTTTTGTTTTAATAAATCATTTACAATAATTTAAAATTCGAAATATATGATTCCGTTATAATATCATTTAAGATTAGATCAGTGCTAGAGTGTGACAGTTTGAAAGTTTGTACTAAACATTTGCCTTTCCATCTCCGTGTTATCAGAAAGAAGGGGACTGGGGGTAGTTTACTTCGCAGGCATAGTGTTGTATGATAATAAGGTCTACAGCTTATAACTCTAAGTTGCTTCTGTTTGCCTTACTTTCCATCGCGTAGCCACTGCTTAGAAGCTTTGATCATCTCTGGGGCCTGTACTTTCATAAAGCCTAGATTTATAGAGCCACTTCGATTTCTTCTTCTTCAGTTGATAGTCTTTCATTACGAAAGTCTACTCGTCATTCCTTTTGTGTGAGAAGTATATCATTACCCAGTGACCACGCTACAGTGATATATTCATGTATGACTCCCAGTGGTAAGATGGGTGTGATATATTCATGTGTGACTCCCAATCGTAAGATGGATGTTGATCTAATAATGTATGATTCCTATGTGTTGTAGGATCAAAATGACTCCGAGTGGCAGCTATGGAAGACTAACCTGGCGATAAAGAGCCTGGCAGTAGTCGCCCACGTGATGGCGTCACGGACATGTTTCTACTTGAAATCCGGGCTACAGGTTCGTGGGTGTCAGCTTGATCTAACCATAGATTAATACCACACAGCCGACCCTGCTATATCATTACACCACTTCTGACACTAAACGCTATCAAACTAAACAATACATCTGATTTAACTCCATTATACTCATACAACTCAGCACATTCCTGAATCATAACAAACCTAGAAACTGTATCGTTTGTTGGCACTTCTGTTCTCTTAGAATCACTTCCATCCATCATGAGCCATGCCGATAAGCGTGGGCGGTCATGTTTTGCCATCTCACTCGATCACCAGAGTTGTGGATCAGCTCCTTGTTCCAGTCTCGACCATGCCACATGGCCAAGCCAATCCAGGTATTTACTTCTCGGTCTTCCCCTTGGTCTGTTCCCTTCGATCTTACCAGACGTCACCAAGTTCTCCAATTCATTTCTTCTCACAAGATGCCCAATAAATTTTGACTGTCTACGTATAATGTCTCTAACCAATTTACGATCTTCATTTGTTTCTTGAAAGACTTGTTCATTGGTTTCTCTGTCTGTCCATGGTATTCTCTGCAGTTTCCTCAGAAACCACATTTCCACAGCCATCAGATGTTTTTCAGCTTGACTGCTCATTGTCCACGCTTCACATCCATACAAAAGTACAGGTTCTATGTAGCACCTCAACACTCTTTTTCTCGGTTCAATTGATATCTTTTATTGGTCAGTATCTTTTTCATCTTGCAAAAGGCTACCTTCGCAATGGCAATTTTTGTTCTAATCTCTTCAAGGCATCTCCCATCAGATGTTATGACTGTTCCGAACTAACAGTATGGATTCACTTGTTTAAGAATATTCCCATTTACTCGTATATCACATTGTGGTATTTCGTTCTTCCCAGTGACGACCATAATCTGTGTCTTCTTACAATTCAATTCTAACCCTAGTTGTTCACTGTGTGCAACAACCGCATCTACTAAATGTTGTAGGTCATGTTCATTGTCCGCAATCAAGACTGTATCATCTGCATATCTAATGTTATTGATGTATCTTCCTTCATTGTTGATTACTTCCATATCTTCTATATTTCTGAACATATTTTCACTGTCCAGGGAAAAAGATCTGGAGACATTACACATCTCTGTCTCACACCTCTTTTAATAGGCTGATATTGACCTACTTCATTATCACTTCTGATCGCAGCTTGTTGTTTCCAATATATGTTTATTACAAGTCTAAGGTCTTTTCCATCAATTTGTAGATCTTCAAGCATCCTTATCATGTCGACATGTCTCACTTTATAGAAAGCCTTTGTGTAGTCAATAAGCAAAGATATAGATCTTTGTTTACTTCTATAGAACGTTCAATTACTGTTCGCAGTATAAACACAGCATTTACTGTACCCTTGCCTTCTACACACCCACATTGTTGTTCTCCTATTTCGGATTGTATTTTCTTCCTAACTCTTTCCATGATAATTCTCAGCAAAATCTTCGTAGATGTGGCTCATTATGTAAGCTATTAATTGTTCGATGATGATCACATTCCAAGGCTCGTGATTTCTTTGGGATTGCAAGAAATATAGAATTAAATAATTCAGGAGGTGTATCTCCAGTATCATATATTGCGTTCAGCAGTCTGGTGACCTGGTCTATTCCATATTCTTCTTAGACATTGATCATTTCTATTGTGACGTTATCTGTACCCGGGGTCTTGCCAGTTTTCATATGGTTAACAGCATTCTGGACCTCCCTCTTCAAAAAAAAATGGTCCTTCATTATTATCCCGATGATCATATTGTTCTTCTCTTGTATCATCATACAGGTCTTTCACAAAATCTGACCACGCATGTAAACTCTGATCTTTTTCTATTATGATTTTGCTATCTTTGATTTTTAGTCAATCCGTTGATGTGTGCGTTCTTTTGTTAGTGATGTCATTAATTCTTGTGTGCATTAATTTGGTATTCCGGGTGTTGTGTTGGTTTTCAATTTCCTTGCAATTTTCCTCAAGTGTGCCCTAAGCACACATTGAAGGGGGCAGGCTATGGCGGATCAACAACCAATTGGCCGGGGGCTGCCCAGCTTGAGGCGGGCGGTTATGTTATGTTGTTTGTCCATCAAGAATGATGATGACCATTCATTTCATCCAGTGGGGTTGAAGGTGTGGAGCCGTGGGTTCTAAGATGGCTGATAAGGCCTATTTTGGCTCGAAATGTTCTTTGACAATGTGGACAAAGAATGCTTGACGTCTCTGGAGGAGGATTTCCTGCAGTGGTTTTTCTGTCCTGCCTTTTCTTCACAGCTCTTGCAGTCCTGGTTGCCTCACATATAACTGCACCTTTGCGCAATGATGCACGCCACGAATTTCGGTCTCTGGCTGCAGCCTCCCAGGTGTCATGATGAATTCCAAAAGCATTCAGTGAAATTTTCAGAGTGTCTTTAAAACGTTTCCTCTGGCCACCTTGGGAGCGTTTACCACAACGCAGTTCGCTGTAAAAAATTCGTTTAGGGAGCCTGTGATCTGGCATGCGAGTCAAGTGACCAGCCCAGCGAATCTGATTCTTCATCAGTAGAGTGTGGATACTGGGTATGGATGCTCTTTCTAGGACTTCAGTGTCTGGAATCTTGTCTTGCCATTTAATCTTCAGTAGCTTCCTTAGGCAGACTGTGTGGAAGTGGTTTAATTTCCTAGCGTGTCGCTGATAAACAGTCCAGGTTTCACAAGCATATAGCAGTGTGGATAAGTACAACTGCTTTGTAGACTTTTAGCTTTGTTTGCAGGCTTATTCCAGTTCTGTCCCATACATTCTTGTACAGTCTGCCAAAGGCTGCACTGGCCTTGGAGATTCTTGCATTCACTTCGTCATCGATTGTGGCAGCTTGTGACACGGTGCTGCCAAGATAGGTAAATTTGTCCACAACACTTAGTCTATGATCATTCACTTTGATATTCGGCACAGTGTGATTATTCCCTGGAGCTGGCTGGTACATAACTACAGTCTTCTCCAAGTTGATATTGAGCCCAAAGTTGGCACAGGCATGTGAGAAAGCTGAAACATTATGTTGCATGTCCGCCTCTGAGTTGGCGTATAGAGCGCAATCATCAGCAAACAGGAGCTCTCTGACGGTGCCACTGTCAATTTTGGTTTTAGCTTTCAGCCTTCTGAGATTGAATAACTTTCCATCCATACGGTAGTTGATGTCTATTCCAATGTCGTCGTTCTCGAAGGCATTCATCAACATGGCTGAAAACATGAGGCTGAACAGTGTTGGTGCCAGGACACATCCTTGCTTCACTCCATTGGTGACAGGAAAGGGTTCAGACAGCTCACCATTTTCCTGTACTCTTGCCTGCATGCCGTCATGAAATAGCCGCACTATTTGGACAAACTTTCGTGGACAGCCATATTTTGCCATAATCTTCCACAGTCCTTCTCTGCTGACTGTATCAAAAGCCTTGGTGAGGTCAATGAAAGTGGAGAACATTTCGCAGTTCTGTTCCTGACATTTCTCTTGCAGCTGCCTTGCAGCGAAAATCATGTCAACAGTTCCACGTTCTTTTCTGAAGCCACATTGACTCTCAGGAAGAAGACCTTGATCGAGATGGGCTGTGAGGCGATTGAGAAGAATTCTGGCGAGTATCTTCCCTGCAATTGAAAGCAAGGAGATGCCTCGGTGGTTGTCACAGGATTGGCGGTTTCCTTTACGTTTGTAAAGGTGGACTATTGACGCGTCCTTAAAATCTTGTGGCATGGTCTCGTTCATCCATATGTTTGTGAAGACTCGGTGAAGCTGCTCTGTTAGGACCGGCCCACCTGCCTTGTATATCTCTGCTGGGATGGAGTCAGGACCAGGTGCCTTGCCGCTGGAGAGTTGCTGGATGGCTTTGTTTATTTCCACTATGGTTGGCAGGTCATCAAGAGTCTCATTGGTGGGAACTTGAGGAAGGCAATGATGGTTTCATCATCGAAGAAGGAAGTTGCATTTAAGATTTTGCTGAAATGCTCTGCCCAGCGTTGGAGGATTTCTTTCTTATCGGTGACCAGTGTTCCCCCGTCTGCACTGAGGAGGGGAACTATGCCTGGTGATGAAGGACCATAGACCGCTTTCAGTGAGTCGTAGAAGTTTTTCATATCGTGTCTGTCAGCAAAGCCCTGAATTTCATCAGCTTTGCTGCTCAGCCAGGAGTCCCGCATGTGCCGAAGTTTCTGCTGCACTACTCTCTGAATGTTCTTGAAAGCATCTTTTTTTGATGTTGACTTTGGGTCATTCAAATGTGCCTTGAGGAGAAGATGTTTCTCGGCCAGCAATTGGTTGATGTCTTGGGAATTTTCATCAAACCAGTCTTTATGCTTTCGGGGGGCTGGACCCAGGATTTCCATAGCAGTGTTGTAAATCGTGTCCTTTAGGGCTCTCCATTCTGTTTCTGTATCCTGTTTTGCTTCAGCACTGGGCTTGAGGCGGTCTTCCAGCATATTTTCAAACGACTGCTGCATTTTCTTGCTGTTTAGGCGGGTGACATTTAGCTTTGTTTGCATTTTTGCGGGCGGTAGCTGACCAGTGACACCTGTAGGTGTCTCCCACCGTCAGAGGTAACGCGTGGCACCCCATGTCTATGCCAATTAACATGGACTTATAACCCGTAACAGTTGTCTCTCGCTTTGATTCCGAAACCGGTTAAAACCAGGGATGGAGTTATATCCTCTTCATAGCACAAAGCCTGGGCTGGCTAAAATATAGAGACCATGTGTTGCCCATGCTGCATGATCCCTCTCTCGGCCTGCCTAGTTTATATATATATATATAAATATTTGCTTATAATATAATATATCTTCAAAAATATTTTTTTAATATATATAAAAATACCGGCTCCGTGGCCGAGGGGTTAGCAGCTTTCTCCGCTAACTCCGAATACTCTCGTCACGTGACGCGACGAGAATTAGGAGTGGTTCGAATCGCAAAAGTGACTTATGAGAGTATGGAGCCGGTCGCTCAGAAAGTCGTGGCGTGCTGATGAGCGTAATCTAGCCTAGGAATCAACATACAGCTGAAAGATGCTGGTGTTGACCGCAATATCCTGAAACAGGATGGAAACGCGGGAAAAAAAAAAAAAAATATAAAAATATTTGCGGTAATTCCAGCTCCATAGGGTATATTAAAGTTGTTGCAGTTAAAAAGCTCTAGGCTACCATTTGTTGTAAAGGAGCCACTGCACGAGGCTCAGGCTACCATGTGTTTGTAAAGAGTCATTATATTTCAGAGTTTCCGATTTGGGGTTTCAAGAGGGCGGGATATTTTTTTCCTCCAACTCGACAAAAGACGGTTGATCGGCGGCCTGACAATCCGTCACCAAAAAAACTCCCAACTGTTACAGAATCGATTTCTGGTTTTCAATGTTAAACGCTTCGCGAAAACCCCAAAAGATAGCCACGACTCTGCCTATGCGCCAACTTAGGCACGAGGGGAAAAGACAACAACATATATATATAATATATATATATATATAATATATATATATAATATATATATATATTTTATATAAAATATTTTATAGATATATATATATATATATAAATTCTTTGTCATTAAATTTGTTCTTTGTACCTTGGGGTTTGTCGAGATGAATTTATAAAAACCCATCGGAGAGTGCCGGGATTATGGGCTTCATGTATCGATTTTCCCATGGACTGCTATTCCCTCCGCCAACGTTTACGTGGTCGGCTTTTTCTTTTTTTTCCATCTGGCCTGTGCATCATTGCTTGTTGTGGTATGCTGTTGACTGGAAACCCAAATTGCAGGGAAAAAAACCCCTTTACTTGCTGTTTTCTAATAAAATTTTAGGCTGCTTAACCATCACTTTAGTCCAGATTTCTCATTTGGATCTTATTTTTCTTGAATGCTGGTATTTTTCTCATATTTTATATATCCATCCTTTCTTTGAAATGCCCCTCGATCTTTCCATTTGGTAAACCAAGTTCCCAAATTTTTTCCTTCTCAAAACATCCCCAAAAAAAATTTTGACGTCTACGCCCAATGTTTTTAAAAATCAGTTTTTTGATTCATTTTTTTCCCCGGGGGGGGATTGCTCAGGGTCTTTTGGCTGCCCATGGATTCTTTGCATTTTTTTGGGAAACCAAACTTTTCTACACCCATCAGATTTTTTTCAGCCGGTGCTCTTTGGCCCAAAGTTTCCCACACCCAATAAAAAAAAAGTACGGGTTCTTTTTAGCTTTTAAAAACCCCTTTTTTCTTTTTTTAAATTGACACTTTTTATTGGTCAGTATGTTTTCATCTTGCAAAAGGGGACTTTTGCCATGGCGATTTTTCAAAATCTTTTCAAGGCATCTCCCTTTAAGAGGGTTATTACTGTTCCGAGATAATTGCCCCTTTTAAATTTGTTGAAGAATTTTCCCCTTTTATTTGTTTTTACACGGGTATTTCGTTTCTTTTAGTGAGGGACATAACTGTGTCTTTTTAAAAATTTTAATTCAAACCCCTAGTTTTTCCTTTGTGTTTAAAAAACCGCATTTTAAAAATTTTTGGGCGGGTCCTTTTCTTTGTCTGCAACCCAAGATTGTACTTTATGAATATCTAATTTTAATTGACTTTCCCGTCCCCAATTTTGGTTTCCCTTTCCCGTTTTTTCAATATTTCTGAAAATATTTCACTGTACAGGGAAAAAAAATTTGGGAGTCATTACCCCTCCCGTTCACACCTCTTTTAATAGGGGGATTTTTGGTTTACTTCATTATCAACCCCTTATGGCGCTTGTTTTTTCCAATATAGTTTTTTTAGCAAGCGTCATAAATTTGTGGGATCTTCAAGCTCCTTATCATTTTAAAAATTTTTCTCATTTTATAGAAAGCTTTGTGTAGTCTATAAAGAAAAGGGTTTGTAGATCTTTTTTTAAACTTTATAGAAGGGTTCGTTTAAAGGGGTTTTTCAGTAGAACCCCGCTTTTACTGTGCCCTTCCCTTTTTCTTTTCCCCCCAAAACCCCCAACTTTTCCCCCTAAAAAGGTTTTTTTCCCTCCTAACTCTTTCCCTTTTGATAATCTTAGAAAAATTTTTCATGATGTGACTCATTAAATTTTTGTTCGATTTTGATCACATCCCAAGGCTCCTGATTTCTTTGGGATTGAAAATAAATACAGAATTACATAACTCTTGAGGTATATACCCAGTATCAATTTTGTATTAAGCATATATATATATATTATATATATTTTTAAAAATTATATAAAATATATATAATATATATTATATAATACTAGCAGACCGGCCCGGCTCCCCCAGCTCTGGGGGGGAGCATTCATTTAATTAATATAAGTAGTCATATAAGCGGGCCGTTCCCGTTCCGTCGGGTCTGTCTGTCTGTCTTTTCTGTCTGTCTGTCGGTCGTCTGTCTGTCTGTGGGTTCTGTCTGTATGTCTGCCCCGGTCTGTTGTCTGTCTGTCTAATCATTTATTGGTTGGGGTTAGAAAAACCCTTTATATAAAGAAGACCAACTTACAAAAAGCAATAGAAAGAGCACTTGAAAGATCTTTACATATTCCCAAAAATTTAAAATTGGGTGAATGAGCAGCGGCAGCAGCAGCAGAAGAAGAAAAAAAAGGGGGGAAAGTAGGAGGAAGGAGGAGGAAGAGGGTGGAGGAGGGAGGAAGAGATAGGCGGAGAAAGGAGTAGGAGGGAGAAGTAGGGAGGAATAGGAGGGGGGGAGGAGGGAGGAGGAGGTGGGGGGGAAAGAGGAAAAGGGGGAGGAGGGGGAAAGGAGGGGGGAAGTAGAGAGGAGGAGGGGGAGGAGGAGGGAGAAGGAGGAGGAGGAGGAAGGAGGAGGGGGGGGAGGAGGGAGGAGGAAGAGGGAGGGGGAGGAGAAGGAGGGAGGAGGAGAACGCAGGAGGAGGGGGAGGAGGAGGAGGGGGGAGGGAGGAGGGGGGAGGAGGAGGAGAAGAGAGGAGGAGGAGTGAGGAGGTGGGGAAGAAGGGGAGGGGGGAAGAGGGTAGAAGGAGGAGGAGAGAAGGAGGGGGAGGAGAGGGAGAAGGAGGGGGGGAGGAAGAATGATGGGGAGGGAGGAGGGGGAAAGAGGGTGGAGGAAGGAGGAAAGCGGGAGGAGGAGGTCGTAGAGGGAGGAGAAGGAGGGGGGAAACGGGAGGAGGAGGAGGAGGGAGGAGGAGAGAGGAGGATCGGTAGTAGGTAGGAGGAAGAGGGGGAGGGGGGAGGGGGAAAAGAGATAAGCGGGGGAGAGGAGGGGGGAGTAGAGGGGGGAAATAGGGGGGGGGAGGAGGGGGGGATTAGGAGGGGGGGGGAAAGAGGAGAAGGAGGAAGGAGGAGGAGGGAAGGAGAAGAGGGAGGAGAGGGAGGGGGTTGGATGGAGAGAGGAGGAGGAGGAGGGAAAAAGAAGAGAGGGGGGGAGAAGGGGGGGGAAAGGAGGAGGAGAAGGAGGAGGGGGGATGAATGATGAGGGGGGGGGAGGAGGAAGAGGGAGGAGGAAGGATGTGGAGGAAGGATGGTGGAGGGAGGAGGAGGGAGGAGGTAGAGGGAGGAGGAGGAGGGAGGAAAAGGGAGGAGAGATGAGGAGGAGGGAGGAGGTAGGAGGAGGAGGAAAAGGAAGGAGGAGGGAGGAGGAGGAAGAGGGAGGAGGAGGAAGAGGAGGAGGATGAGGATGGAGGAGGAAGAGGAGGGAGAGGGAGGAGGGGGATGGGAAGAGGAAGAGGGTAGGAGGAGGAGGAGGGGAGAGGAGAAGGAGAGATGTGGAGGAAGGAGGAGGAGGAGGAGGAGGGATTAGGTAGAGGGAGGAGGAGGAGGGAGGAAAGGGAGGAGGGAAGAGGAGAGAGGAGGAGGAGGGAGGAGGTAGAGGAGGAGGAAGAGGGAGGAGGAGGGAGGAGGAGGAAGGGGAGAGGAGGAGGAAGAGGAGAGGAGGATGGAGGAGGAAGAGGAGGGAGAGGGAGGAGGGGGAGGGGAAGCGGAAGGGGGTAGGAATTGGAGGAGGGGAGAGGAGGAGGAGGAGGGAGAAGGAGGGAGGAGGAGAAGGGAGGAGGAGGGAGGAGGGGAAGGAGGGAGGAGGAGGGGAGAGAAGGAGGAGGCGGTGGGAGAAGGAGGAAGGAGGGAGGAGGGAGAGGGAGGAAGGAGGAGGAGGGAGAATGAGGAGGGGAAGAAGGAAAGGGAGGTGGAAGAGGAGGAGGAGGGAGGAGGATGAGGGTGGAGGAAGGAGGTAGAGGGAGGAGGAGGAGGTAGAGGGAGGAGGAGGAAGGAAAGGGAGGAGGAAGAGGAGGACTGTAGATAACTTCCTTACACATAAAAAGATGAATTGTTATTGATATTGCCGTGGCATGGAGGCATATATATCAGCAGCAGAGTTGATCCATAAAACCAAAGACTGAGATCTATGGAGAACCATGAACGCCTACGCCAGCCGGCACGGCACTTGATGATGATGATGATTGCCGTGTGACGATTCTGTGTAGTCACGTCATTTTCTTCGCTTGACCTATCGTTTTGGTTCGGGGATTCTTTCATCATCATCATCATCATCATATATTTACGTAAGTATTTAGGGAGGGGGAGGAGGGAGGAGGAGGAAGAAGAAACAAAAATATGACAGTTGGCAGCGCTGGAATGAGAGGAAGGCGTGTAGAAAATTCCATCTCAATCGGATGGGCCGTTCGCGAACACATAAAGGACATACATACAGACATATCCCACACACATTGCCTTTTATATATAAGATATATATATATATATATATATATATATATATTATATATATATATATATATATATATACATATATATATATATATATATATATATATATATATATATATATATATATATATACTAGCTGACCCTGCCCGCTTCGCCCAGACCCTGGTGGGGAGCATCTCATTTAATTCATATAAGTAGTCATATAAGTTCTCGTTCCCGTTACCGACTGTCTGTCTGTCTGTCTGTCTGTCTGTCTGTCTGTTCTGTCTGTCTGTCTGTCTGTCTGACCCGGCCCCGGCATTGCCCAGCTCCTGGTGTGAAGCATCTCATTTAATTTATATAAGTAGTCATATAAGTTACTGTTCCCGACTGTCTATCGTCTGTCTGTCTGTCTATCTGTCTGCCTGACCCTGCCCGGCTTCACCCAGTCCCTGGTGGGGAGCATCTCATTTAATTCATATAAGTAGTCATATAAGTAGAGGTATGGAAACACACTACGGTGTGGCTAATACAGCTCTGGGGACCGAGTATCCACCGGAATAAGTGGACAACTCTGCAGCTGAGCAGGAGCAGGGCACTCACTTGTCCTGACAGTCGGAAATGGCTGCCAAAGGCAGAGTTAAAAAGACCAAACCCTGTGAATGTGGAAGCAAAAGGGGGAAAAACCCCACATTATCTTCCCAAGATTTCATGGCGACAACCTTTAGAAATAGTGAACGACGTTAATGGCTGTCTTAGGACATCCTTTCGGTAGGGACAGTCATGAGCCACAGGTGACACCAGACCCTCATCGAGCTACTGATGGCAAAAATAAAACAATAACTAAACTAAATAAAATTTTGAGTAGGAACGTGGAATGTTAGGACCTTCTAAAGAAATGGAAAAATGAAAAGAATATACTAGGCATAAGTGAGATGAGATGGAAGGGGTCTGGCAAAATTATAACCGAAAACACACAATAATTTTTTCTGGAGGGGAACACATGGGAAAAAAAGGGGTAGGAATAATATTTGATGAAAATACAGCAAATCTATGACTGGATACTGGTGCATTTCAAATAGAGTTATGGTCAAAATCAAAGGCAAAAACCCAAAAGATATAAATATTATACAAGTATATGCACCAACAACAAACAGTAGTGATGAAGATATACAAACTTTTACGATGAAGTTGAAATGGCAATAGCCCAAATTGGATCACAAGAAATAAAATTAATTACTGGGGGATTTTAATGCAAAAGTAGGAAAGGGAAAAATAAGAGGATATAGTGGGGAATTACGGTTTAATTACAAGAAATGAAGAGGAGAGAAACTAATAGAATGGGCAAATATTAATGATATGATAATTGGAAACACATGGTTTAAACACCATAAAAGACGACTATACACATGGAAAAGCCCTGATATAAAAATACGCAACCACATTGACTACATACTTATTAATAAAAGATTTAGAAATGCATTAATTAATGTAAAGACAATGCCTGGTGCTGACGGTAACAGTGATCATGTACCACTATGTGGACAAATAAAAGTAAGATTAAAGAGAGGGGAATAAAATGGTTAAAAACTTGAGACTTAATAAGAGGTTCTGAAAGTAGATAAAGAAATTCAAGAACAATACAGAGTGACTGTGAAAAATAGGTACAATGCAATAGCTAAATTTCAGAGTATAGATGAACAATGGGGAAAAGTTTTAAAGGGGCTCCATTCATCAAACTAGCAAAGAAATATTACCGGGGGAGAAGCCAAAAAGCTAAGAAAAAATGGGAAAGAATGAAGAAATCTTAAGGTGATGGACAAAAGGAAACAGAATAAAAAATGACAAACAAGAGATGCTAAGATAAATAAAGAAATAAGAGATAAATGTGTGAAGGCAAAAGAAAATTGGTTAAAGAGCAATGCAGAAAAACTGAATTAAATTCCATTAAAAAATCAAAAAAGTATGCACAGACAAATCAGCGAGCTCACAGGAAGAAAAATAAGAATAAATACAGGGTGTTTGAAATCAAAAACAGGACAGATTTTATTGGAGGAAGGTGCTATAATGAAGAGGTGGAATGAGTATATAAGAGAATTATATAATGGAGAAATGCAACATCAGCAACTACCATCACTGGCCTTACATCAAAGATCATCTGCAACGAGACCACGAGGACGTCCAAGAAGAAAATGGATTGACGACATCAGAGACATTGTACAACCACACGGAATGACACTATCCAGTGCCGCCCACCGGGCGCTGGAACGCAAATTATTCCTCCCCACGACGCTTGACGGCAGAAGTGGAAGATGATGATGATGATGATGATATAATGGAGAAAGGGAAGAATTAACAGAAGAAAGTAACTTAGAAGGCCCACCTATTCTAAAAGAAGAAGTCGCTGATGCTATGAAACATATGAAGAAAGGAAAAACAGCTGGGCCAGATGAAATCACAATAGAAGAATTAGAAGTGTTGGGAGAATTTTGAGTAGATATATTAACCAAAATGTTGAATGATATTTACAGTAGTGGATATTTACCCAGTGATATGCTGAAATCTGTATTTATAGCTATACCAAAAAAACCAGGAGCAATTGATTGTGAAGATTTTCGTACAATTAACCTCATAAACCATATCACTAAGCTTCTACTCAGAATTATAATGAGTAGAACAAGAAAGAAAATGAAAATGGAAATTAGTGAAGAACAGTATGGTATTATGGAAGGAAAGGGTACAAACAATGCAATATATATATTACGAACACTAATAGAAAGATCAATAGAGAAACAAAGAGACATATATTTATGCTTCATAGATTATACTAAGGCATTTGATAAAGTAAAACATGATGAGCTGATTAAAATGTTGGAAGATATCAACATTGATGGAAAGATTTAAGAATAATAAAGAATATATACTGGAACCAAGTAGCAGCAATTAAAATGGGAAATAAAGAGGGTAGTTACGAACAGATAAAGCTAGGAGTACGACAGGGGTGTGTCTTGTCACCTGATCTTTTCTCCCTGTATAGCGAAGTAATAATGAGAGAGATCAAAGAGAAGCCAGGAATACTAATCGGAGGATATAATATAAACAATATACGCTATGCAGATGACACAGTATTGGTAGCGGATAATGCAACAGACCTACAACAATTGTTGGACAGTGTAGTAACAGAGAGTGCACAGAAAGGACTGTCCTTGAATATCAAGAAAACAGTAACAATGGTGATATCAAAGAAAATGGGGACGCCAAAATGTGACATAGAAATAGAAGGGGAAATTCTCAACCAAGTGGATAATTTTAAATACCTAGGGGCACTTATAACATCAGATGGAAGATGTACAAAAGAATTAAGAGCAGAAATAGGGCAGGCAAAGACAGCATTTCAGAAAATGAAGAGTATCTTATGCAATAAGTCGCTATCAATGAATGTAAGAAAGAGAGTACTAAAATGCTATATAGAACCAGTTTTGCTGTATGGCAGCGAATCTTGGAATGTAAATGAACAAATTAGGAAGAACTTAGAAGCAACAGAGATGTGGTTTTTAAGACGAATGTTGCGAATTCCTTGGACTGCCAGAGTAACTAACAACGATTGCCTGAAAGAGGCTAATGAAACTAGAACACTATATACAACAATAAGAAAGAGACAAACATCTTTCTTTGGTCATGTGATGAGAAGAGAGGCATTGGAGAACATCGTGACAACTGGAAAGATCGAGGGGAAGAGAGGCAGAGGCAGACCAAGAGAAATGATGCTGGACGGACTGAGACGGTGGCATGGAGGAATATCATCAGCAGAGTTGATCCAGAACACCAAAGACCGAGATCTGTGGAGAGCCATGAACGCCTACGCCAGCCGGCACGGCGCTTGATGATGATGAGTCATATAAGTTCTCATTAAATTCATACAACAAAAAAAAGTAACTTAAAAGAATGTCCTTCCACACATCATCCATTATTTTTAATGAAAACTCTTTCTAATCACCTGCATGACTACAGTAACTTCTTACAATGTTATTTATTATAACTCATATGCCGGTACATAACTATGGACAAAGAGTTTATAAATCTTTGAAAACGATGCCACAATATGACTATAAGTTATACAGAAAAGTTATGCCCCTTGAAATAACTTTTACAGAGTTAGGTCCCCTGAGATATATGAAATTATAATGAAAAATGAAAAATGAAATAATACTGCGTAAGCAGGCGATTTAAATATTGAGCACAACCCACTACTGGCAACGCTGATCGCATTCTGGTATGAACCTAAGACCTATGCACGTCAGTGTGGAAGCACTACATTCGAGCTTCGCTCTCGTTTGAGCTCGTCAGTAGTCCAAATCCTTGACCGAACCCGGAAACAAACCCCGAATCACTGGCGTGTGAATCGTGTGTGTAACCACTAGACCACGCGGCACACGCTGGACACGGCCAAAATACCACAGCAGAATATTAAAACGTCAGTCAACATAGGCTGTAGCTCAAGATTATCCCGATCGCCGCGACTGACTGTCGTATATATATATATATATATATATATATATATATATATATATATATATATATATATATATATATATATATATATATATATATATATGTGTGTGTGTGTGTGTGTGTGTGTGTGTGTGTGTGTGTGTGTGAGAGAGAGAGAGCACATCATGTAAACTATACCCACGTAGATATGTAAACTGCAGACACATAAACCTGTAAAGTAAAGACATATAAACTGGCAAACTACATACGTTCTCACATGTAAACAACAGACATTTACACATGCAAATTACAGACATTTCCACATGTAAACTATATACATTTAAACATGTAAACTGCAGACAGTTAAGTTGGTAACTACAGACACCTAAACTGATAACTACAGACACTTAAACTGATAACTACAGACACTTAAACTGATAACTACAGACACTTAAACTGATAACTACAGACACTTAAACTGGTAACTAAAGACATTTAAACTGATAACTACAGACACTTAAACTGATAACTACAGACACTTAAACTGATAACTACAGACACTTAAACTGATAACTACAGACACTTAAACTGGTAACTAAAGACATTTAAACTGATAACTACAGACACTTAAACTGATAACTACAGACACTTAAACTGATAACTACAGACACTTAAACTGATAACTAAAGACACTTAAACTGATAACTACAGACACTTAAACTGATAACTACAGACACTTAAACTGATAACTACAGACACTTAAACTGGTAACTAAAGACATTTAAACTGATAACTACAGACACTTAAACTGGTAACTAAAGACATTTAAACTGATAACTACAGACACTTAAACTGATAACTACAGACACTTAAACTGATAACTACAGACACTTAAACTGATAACTACAGACACTTAAACTGATAACTAAAGACACTTAAACTGATAACTACAGACACTTAAACTGATAACTACAGACACTTAAACTGATAACTACAGACACTTAAACTGATAACTACAGACACTTAAACTGATAACTACAGACACTTAAACTGATAACTACAGACACTTAAACTGATAACTACAGACACTTA
Organism: Cepaea nemoralis; assembly: GCA_014155875.1. Lineage (NCBI taxonomy): Eukaryota > Metazoa > Mollusca > Gastropoda > Stylommatophora > Helicidae > Cepaea > Cepaea nemoralis. The sequence goes on along the minus strand of JACEFZ010009039.1, from coordinate 38,356 downwards.
AACTGATAACTACAGACACTTAAACTGGTAACTAAAGACATTTGAACTGATAACTACAGACACTTAAACTGGTAACTAAAGACATTTAAACTGATAACTACAGACACTTAAACTGATAACTACAGACACTTAAACTGATAACTACAGACACTTAAACTGATAACTAAAGACACTTAAACTGATAACTACAGACACTTAAACTGGTAACTAAAGACATTTAAACTGATAACTACAGACCCTTGAACATATAAATTATGTAAACTAGTAAAATAAAATACTTTATCTATTTAACTACGCATGTAAATTACAGTAAACTGGTAAAATACAATTCTTCAAATGGTAAACTACAGACACTTAAATATGTAAATTACAGTAAACTAGTAAATTACTTTAATTAAACTAGTAAACTACAGACAATTAAACATGTAAATTACAGTAAACTAGTAAATAGCAATACTTAAACTTGTAAACTACAGACACTTAAACTTGTAAACTGCAGACACTTAAAATTGTACACTACACTTCAACTTAAACCTTTCAGTGCGAACAATCAGGGATACCACGCCACCCAATATATAGAATTGTCCACAGATACATGGCTCCACACTGTCACGCTCCAGATATGACTTACATGTGGAATTGTCCACAGATACATACCTGTACACTGATGGTCGTGGACCTGGCCTCAGCGTGCGTCATACTTGGCTGGAGACCTGTGGCACTGCTTGTCTGCTCGGCAATTATCATCAACATGGCCTGCTACTCGGGCAAGACCTGGCTGGTTTGGCTATTGGCAGTCCTGATGATATATTCTACGAACAATGCAGCTATCTCCAGAGCTCAGGTGTATAACAGTTTATGTTTGCCAATTCAGCATTTGCTTCTTTCTTAATTTCTTTTACTTCATATTTTTATTGCCTTGCTTTTCGTCACAGTCCGATATTATTGTTATATAACAGATAACATACAAAGTATTGTTCCGTGGATATTTGAACATAAGTAAACACAGACCAAAAGAATAGACAGATTAGGTCAGTTGTTGACATACAAGTTTTTACGTATTATGAATCTGTCAATTCACGCTAATGAGTGAAATCTTGAGTTCTACAAATCTACAGCACGGGTAGATAAGGCCCACCACCTGGGAAGGAATCTGAGCTGATGAAGAACACGTTAGACAAGAGCTTGTTGGAGTTGGATATACTGACATTTGAGATGCTTAACTCGGTGTGACACACTGCCCTCGAATGAGGAAGAAAACTAGAGAATCAGACACGAAATGGGGATTCCATTTTCGCGTGTCCTTAGGATAGTTTAGGATCATAGTTTACATATTAAACGATTAGTCGGTGAAATAGACTGTGGTACTTATAGATAGTAGGCCTATAGTTACGTTTGATAGTTAGATTTCACAGTTGACCACAGAGTCAAGTGTTTATTTTCATTTAAAGTTTAGTTAGCTAGTAACGTTGAGCAGTATCTCTCTTATGTTAAGATTGGTCAGTATGTAATAATGTGTGCAGTTATATGGATATTTTGCCCTGGCCATGCGGGGGTACGGGGGAATGAGCAGTCTGATAGGCTAGCAGGGAAGGCACCTCTTGGTGGTAGTTTGCCTATGTACAAGGGGGTGGTGGTCGTGCGCTTGTGGGACCAGGTGGAGAAAGTGGAGGAACAGACTGAGAACCCATATGTGGAAAGAATGAGATTGCGGGGGATCGGCAGGGGTTCTGGGAGAATCTCAAAACTGAGAGGGAAGACCAGGAGAACTTTTAAACAGATAGCGGTGGGTACGATTAGTAGTACGACTCATCGCTGGCTGTTGAACGAGGGAACGGAGCTTGTGTGGGAATGTCCTGAGTGCAGTGATGTAGGTTCTTAACTCAATTCAACTCAACTGGTCAGTATGTGCAGACATGAGACGTTCCTGGTTAGTCCAAAGGGAATAGAAAGTGTTTTGACGTTGAAGACTGTATTAGATGTGTCTGTGTTCATTCTAGTTACAACGTCGTGTAAGATGGTATCTTACTTCAGAACAGGATGTGTAGAGAATACTCATGAGAAACACATAGCAGGGCAGGGTATGAGGGATTCGCTATGAAACATGTATTTGTTATTGTAAGGACCCTGTGGAGGACCGATAAGTTTTGTTATGCGAAGTAACGTTCGGCATTAACTCGAAAACAGAGAAGAAGCGGCTGGACTCTGGAGACGCCACGGCAGTGGCCAAGCACGGGGAAGTGCGACAATTTTTGTGATCAAAGTCTGTTCTGCGTTTTGTGTCAGTGTCATGTCGTCTTTATAGAACCACAGTATATGTTCTTGCTTGTGAGAAGAACGTCTCAACCAGTCAAGTGACTTTATTAAAACCACAGGTTAATAGCACTTCTTCATCGAATACGTATATCCATCCATTTATTGACCAATTCATCCGTTCATCAATTTATTAATCCATCCATCCGACCATATATTTATTGACCCATTCATCCGTTCATCCTTGCATTAATCCATCCATCCGCCCATCCATTCACCCATTCATCCATTCATCCATGCATCCTTTCAATGCAGTGATTAATCCAGCTATCAATCAATCCATCCATTCATATATTCATCCCTCCATCCATCCATCTCTCCTTGCCTCCATCCATCCATCCGTCCACCCATCCTTTCATCCATCCATACATCCCTTCCTCCCTCAATTCATCCATCCACCCCCCTCTCTCCCTCCCTTCACCCATACATCCCTCCCTCTATCCCTCTCCTCCCTCAATCCATCCACCCTCCGTCAATCCATCCATCCACCCTGCCTCCATCCATTCATCCATCCGTCGTTCCATCTGTCACAATCCTTTGCAACAGATACACATTGGCTGTTGTCTAGGGTCCACATATTATGAAGGTACAACGGAGGAGTGCAGGGTGACTCAGCCATAAACAACACACATCACCAAATAGGCCGGACTACTGAACCACAACTACTCGTAGTCACTCCAGAACACCTGTTTGTACATACATGAGATTTATTAACTATGACTGAGCACAATGCACAGCACTACTCAGAAATATTAATAACAGATCTACATACATCCTTTTTACTCTTGTGGAATGCATCACTGCCTTCTATGGGCCTCTATAACACCGCGATAAAATGAACTGTTACGCCGAACTCTCAGTTAGACCGAGGGTAACCAACACTCCTGAGTCTATCCTTATGGGCCACGTCTTGCCCACGTCTCCCTCCACAGGAGAAGTTTTCCCTAACTTCCCCAAACCTCCAATTCTCCCACACCCATCAATGTCTTATCTTGTTATCCGCTTCCTCGTGACCCCCCATGAAACTCTATTTCACCCTTGATCCCAATTACCGGTTTCCACGAACATTCCATTTTGAGGTTTTCATTTGTCTATCCATTTACTAGCACGTTTTACCTTCCCACCGGTGATCTAATCTAGACTGGTGCGTGCTCTACAATACCAGTGTCTTGGGGCTCTCCCATTCGCTTGGGATTTCTTAATTAATCTCTCTGGCCCCACAATTTCCTTACTCTCATCTCACACCTGTAACCTTGAGTTGTTACTTTCAAATTCTTAACCCCCACATCCACCGTACATTTTTCGTAAACCACGAATGTTACATCATCCATTTATCGATCGCTCCCTCCCTCTCTTCCTCCCTCCATCCATCTATCTATCCATACAACCGTTCCTCAGTCCATCCGATTATCCATCTCTCTTACCTCCCTCCATCGATCCATTCATCCTTCTCGTCATCCATCCACCCCTCACTGCCTCCATCTATCCATCCATCCCCCGCCACCCATCTATCCACCCATCCTTCATCCATCCATCCATCGCTCCCTGCCTCCCTCCCTCCATCCATCTATCCCTCCCTCCTCAGCTCCCTCCATCCATCCACCCATCCACTCATCCCTACCTCCACCACCCATTCATCCATCCATCCATACATCCCCCTCCCTCAATCCATCCATCCATCTATCCATTCATCCTGCCTCCCCTCTCTCTCCATCCATTCATACATTCATCCGTCAATCCATCCATCCACCCACTATTCATCTATCAATCAACCCATCCACCCATAAATCAACCCATCTGCGGTATTGTAGTCTTGCAATGACCTATTGAACAACCACGCTCACCCACAGATCTCTATGTTGGGACTGTCCGGCTACTATCAGCGCTATCAGTTCATTGTCATCGCCGGCTTCTTCCACATGCGGTTCATCAGCTTCGGCATGGAGAAGATCAACCACCGGGCAGCGCAAGCAGCACAGACAGAGACATGTCATGACGAACCTCCAGGGACTCCCGCGGGATTCAACTCCCTTGATAGCGCCTGCGAGAATGACTCCACCAGCACCGTGACAGCTTTCGGAGAGCACACGGCTGTGAAAGAGAGGCATGAATCAACCTCCATGACTAAGGTCACGGGAAAATACGCAGTGGACACTGAGCCCGACCCTCTGTGACCTGTTATTGTATTCCTTCTATTGGCCAACCTTCATCTTTGGTCCAATCTATACTTACAGAGAATTCCATCAACAAATTAAACAGGCGTTTACGTCTCACAATTTCGTTCCAGATACTTATGACATTTTAAAACAACTGCTTCGAATGACATTCTGGGGTGTTTTTGTAGAATTCCAGTCCCACTTCCTCTACCACAGTGCCATCATCAGGGAAACGACTTTGTTGACAACAGCCTCAAACTGGGCAGTTGGAGGCGCATGCTATTGGTACGGACAGTATTTTATGATCAAATATGTAGTTCTTTATGGAATAGCGACACAGGTTTCACGCTTTGACGGCCTGTCTCCTCTGGCTAGGCCCCGCTGCGTCAGCTGGGTATGCTCTTTCACAGAAATTGTGGAAGTACTTTGATGTGGGCTTATATAATTTCACTAAGTTCCACATATACATCCCTTTGGGAGGGTCACGAGCTGGTGTCTGTAGACAGATCCTGGCTTCCGGTTTGGTGTTCCTGTTCATCCTTCTCTTGCACGGTCCATGACGTGGACAAGATGGTCTGGGCCTTGATCAATTACGTCACGAACAGCCTGGAGGTGATAGCGTGTGCTCTGGGGCGGTCAAGCGCTGGGAGGTCTCTGGTGAGTGATGTGTCTCAGTGCTTGAGTGTTTAGCTCTGTGGATCTGGTGGGTGATGTGTCTCTATGTTTGAGTGTTTAGCTCTGTTTCCTTGATGAGTGATTGTCTCAGTGTGTGAGTGTTTATTTAGCTCTATTTCTCTTAGTGAGTAATGTGTTTCTGTGTTTGAGTGCTTAGCTCTCTGTCCCTGGTGAGTAATGTGTCTCAGTACTTGACTGTTTAGCTGTTTTTCTGGTGAGTGATGTGTCTCAGTGCTTGAGTGTTTATTACTGTGTCTCTGGTGAGTGATGTGTCTCTGTGTACAAGGAGCTTCTCATAAGTCTTTAGCCTGACCATGAAGGAGTAGGCGGAGAAAATTGAAATTTGGCACATGTATAGCTCATTCAATTTGTAATTGACATACGAATTGTGGATTTCCCTCCTCAACTGGTTTTCGTGAATGTGCATGGCACAACACACCCGGATCTGCACATCCAATGGTTTGTCAGAACAATGGAAAAATCAGACGCCAGGACTGGAATAAAATTCTTGATGTTACAGGGAAAAACACCAACAGAAATACACAGGGAGATGGAGCTAGTGTTTGAGAAAGTCTGCCCTACGTATGCGTCTGTAAAACATTGGTGTTTGCAGTTCAAGTGTAGCCGTTCAAAAGTTGCTGATCTGCCAAAATCAGGACAACCATCCTCAGAGTGCAATGATGCAAATGCTGCAATAGTGAAGAAAATCATA
>JACEFZ010009039.1:0-30000 GCA_014155875.1 Cepaea nemoralis | reverse complement strand
TTCCATGGCAATCCCATGGGAAACGTCTCATGGGATGGGATGGGACAGCAAACATTTGTATTTCCGATGGGACACATGGGACAGTAGCCATGTCATAGCAACTTGATCTACGTCAGAGCTACCTTTATTATTTTTTAACCCCTTTAAAGCCTTTTATCCTTCCGTTTTCTTTATATACTTGTATCAATTCATTATCTCGTGGTAGGACACCGGATAAATTACACACACACATACATTGGCACCTTGCCGTCTTGACAGACGATAGTTTGTGTTTTAAAAAGGCATAATAACTTTTACCTATGGCGGTAGCGCATGTGACTGATAAGGCCAATTTGCACTGTAAATGTCCCCAAAATGGCCAACCAAAAATATGAGTTCCAGGATCTTACTAAAACTGTTGTTGCTAAGATGTTGAGTGGGGGAGAATGCCACTTGATTGATGTTCCAAAAGAACTTGTAAAGTCTTCAACAGCTGATGTTAAAGCAGTTAAAATATCTGAAAGTATATTAGCACCATTTGTTTGCTGTGCAAAGTGCAAAACGATATACGGTTAGTATAAGTTGATTAATGAAAAATGGGTTAATCAAAGTGGTTATGGAGTTGCAATACAGCACAGCATGAAATGTGGTTCCGGTGTTTCTAACATAAAAAGATTTTTTGAAGCCAAGCCGCGGGAAGCAACAAAACCACCACCAACATTGTCAAATGCGTGGCAAAACACACTTGTTGAACTAATTACATCACATCAAACATAATCCATTTCGGTTGGATGTGACATTATATGTGATGCTGCTAACTTTGCTGCAAGATCTACTCACACTGCACACAAGGTATATAATTACACTATATCATGGCAAACAGTGACTCGTTCTATTTTGGGGCAAGGAAAATTGGCCAAACTGGTTTCAAAAATTTAATTATTGGAAAAATGAACATAGGTTTCCACTGCTAAAAGCAAGTGCGAAAATTGTTTTGGCTATACAGTGTCCTCAGCGGCAGTAGAGAGCTTATTTAGTGCAGCTGGATTGTTGTTGAGTAAGTTACGAAAACGGATGTTACCAGCTCTAGTTACAAACTCTGTGTATATCAGATTTGCATGTACGATGAAAATAAATTGTGGAAATGGTTCAGGGATTAACTGGATTAACTAAAGTATTAGAAACAGTCGATCAGCAGGAAACTGATAATGTGCTGAATGAGCAGAGTGACTCAGAAACAGAATGAGAGTGTCAGAATGACACTGATCTGTCATATTTAAATTAGACTTTGTTTTAATAAAATACTCTTGAATATTAAAATTAATAAATTATGTTGGTTTACATGTCTCATTGTACATGTAGTCCTATTTAGCAGACACTAACCTTGATCTTTCATAATTTCATAATTTTATTTGAACTCTATTCCATTTTAATATTATCATGGGAATCCCGTGGGATGGGATGGATGGGACAGGCCTAAACTGCAGTGAGATGGGATGGGAATGGGACTGAAAAATGTGTCCCATGGACAAGCCTGGTGATTTCAACGGACGAATAGGCACCCGAACAACACCGTGGGATGAATGTAATAGCAATGGTCATCATCTACTCAAGATATTCTCTGAACACGGACTAATAATAACAAATAGTTTTTTCCAACATCGTCGTAGCCACACCAACGCCTGGTATAAATGGAATGACATAGATCAAGCATCTAAAATTGAATTTATTCTACTTAGAAAATCAGACAGAATACTACTATTGGATTCAAGAGCACTCCCAAATACAGACGTTGATACTGATCACAAACCAGTCATAATAAAACAGATTTCAACATACAGGAAAATAAGAAACAAAAATGTAACAACATATGTCATTAATTATAGGAGGCCTAAGGAAAATACGGTTAAAGACGGTTTCAATCAAGAAATAAAAAAATAAAAAAACTACATAAGAACATCCATGATAACTACTCAAGCATAATTATGGAATGGACAATTTTTAAATCTGCCATGCTCGACACACTGGAAAATAAATGTGGAACAAAGAAAGTAGGGCAGGACAAAAGATTAAGAACAGCTTGGTGGAACAACGAAGTGAAAGATAGCGTATTCAAAAAGAAGGTAGCGTTCAGAAAAAAAATGATCACATCTAAATCTGAACAAGACTATGTTACCTACAGAATAGCACGACGAACTGACAAACGAACAATTAAAGCATCTAAAGATTAATCCTGGAGAATCTTCGGTGAAAAGATGGCGACCCTTAGCAAGACTACCCAGGATAATTTTATAAACTACAATGAAAAAATGAGATGCGTGCTACAACTCAACCACCATCATACACAGCAAAAGAGGTAGGCCTATACCAATATTTAATCCACAACAAAGACTAGCAAGGTGGGCAGAATACTTTCAAGAACTACTTAACCCCACTCATAATAACATAGAAAACTGTACGTTTGTGCCTAAAAGCCTTGGACAACAAGAACCAAATATTATCCCTGCAGAAGTCAAAGTAGTTATACAGAAAATTCCTAAAACAAATCACCGGGTCCAAATGGAATAACCACAGAAGCTATTGAGGCCTGTGGGAAAACAGAAGTTAAATGGCTAACAAGACATTTTAAAATAGCATGGGAATAAAAAAAAGTCCCAGATGATTGGCAACAGGCAATAATAGTACCAATATGGAAAAAGAAAGGCAATATGAAAGAGTGCGAAACATACAGAGGTATATCACTCCAGAGCCATATAGGGAAAATGTACGCAAAACTATTGGAACAAAGAGCTAGACCAATAGTTGAACAACAGTTAAGCAAAGTACAATTCGGTTTTCGGAACAATAAAAGTTGCACTGATGCACTATTTACACTTAGACAAATATGTGAAAAAAACTATCGAATATAGTGACCAGCAGAATATTGTGTTTGTAGATCAGGAAAAGGCTTTCGATAGAGTAGACAGATACAAATTATGGACCACCCTTGAAGCCTATGGGATAGAAGGCCAACTGCTATAAAACATCATAGCCATGTACCACTCCTGTCTTTTCCACTTTTCACATGGGGCAGTGAGGAACATTTTATATGATATTCACTGGCATAGGAACGGAGCATAATGGGGACGACCCGTTGCTGCCATGTTGGAACTGCTACTGAACTGACTGAACTGTACCATCGAGCCTAAGTGCAGTAAGAACACTAGAAGGTATATTAGATATGTTCACAGTCAATACAGGAGTCAGACAGGGATGTGTGCTCTCTCCCCTGCTACAAGAAGGTATATCAGATATGTTCACAGTCAATACAGGAGTGAGACAGGGATGCTGCTATTTAATGTCTACATGGGCAGAATATATCTTTTTTATTTTTTTATATCTTTTTTGGTGAATTACAGATGGGTAAGAGATCTCAGGGTCGGCCTCTACTACGATACAAAGATGTGTGTAAGCGGGACATGATTGATACAGGCATTGATAATGCACATTGGGAGCAAGTCGCCGCTGAACGTGTTGCATGGAGGGCAAATATCAGAAATGGAATAAAGTCAAAGGAGAAAATTATTGCAGAAAAGTCACACACCAAGCGTTTGAGACGTAAGATGGTGCATGATGGTGGAAATGACCACGTGTTCACATGCACCCACTGTGAACGGACATTTACAGCGCAAATTGGCCTTATCAGTCACACTCGCTACCGCCATAGTTAAAAGTTATTATGCTTTTTTAGAGCACAAACTATCGTCTGTCAAGACGGCAAGGTGCCAATGGGCAGAATATCCAAACAAGCAAATCTTGATAGAACAGATTCAGAAAATGTAGATTTCTTTTCTCCAGATGAAACAACTGATCAACAGGAAGTTAATGAACTTCTATTTGCAGACGATCAGTGCCTGTTTTTCAGCGATGAGGGCAGACTACAAAATCATATTAATAATCTGAGTTCAACATGCAGCAGATACAATATGAGTATAAATACAGTCAATGGCAAGTTAGCAGATCGCCAGGCCCACTAAATATACAGATAAATAACACAGCTCTGAAACAAGTTAAAGAATTCAAATATCTTGGAAGTATGATCACAAAAGATGGCAGATTGGACAGAGAAATCGAAATCAGATGTCAAAAAGCTAGTGCACTTACATATCAACTGTCACCCTTACTGAAACATTCAAATATACCCACGTCCGTAAAACGACAGATAAAAAACAGCATATTCACACCAACCCTATGCTACCAATCTCAGATTTGGACTTTGTCTAAATCACACTTTCGCAAAATCACCACCTGCGAGATGAGATGCCTGAAGAGAGCTGCCAACTTAACAATCCGAGACCGAGTAAGAAATGCTATTATCAGACAGACAGTGGGAACAACACCTTCTGCCACATTTATTGAAAGACAAAAGATCAAGTGGTTTGGCCATGTCGTTAGAATACAACATCAGCAACTACCATCACTGGCCTTACATCAAAGATCATCTGTGACGAGACCAAGAGGACATCCAAGAAGAAAATGGATTGACGACATCAAAGACATTGTACAACCACACGGAATGACACTATCCAGTGCCGCCCATCGGGCGCTGGAGCGCATATTATTCCTCCCCACGATGCTTGACAACAGAAGTGGAATATGATGATGATGATTCATACACCTTCTCTCTCTCTCTCTCTCTCTCTCTCTCTCTCTCTCTCTCTCTCTCTCTCTCTCTGTCTCTCTCTCTCGAGGTGTACTATAAATGTATTTGTATATTCATCATACATCTTCTCAGTCTCTCTCCTTCTCTCTCTCTCTCTCTCTCTCTCTCTCTCTCTCTCTCTCTCTCTCTCTCTCTCTCTCTCTCTCTCTCTCTCTCTCTCGATATATATATATATATATATATATATATATATATATAGAGAGAGAGAGAGAGAGAGAGAGAGAGAGAGAGAGGGATGCTCTGCGTATGTATTTGTGTATTCATTCATCCATCTTCTCCATCTCTGTCTCTGTCAGATATTTTTGAAGGGAGTGGGAGATCACCGTAGTGCATGCCCCATTTCTAACAAAAGAAGTAGAGTCCCATCCTCTTCTATCTTCAATAACCCCAGAATATGAACCTTGAGTTATCTGCAGGCCTCGTTCTATTAAGTAGTCTAGGAGATATAGATTATGGCCCTGGTGAGAATAATGATTACCAACTGGGATTCTGCCCCTTCTCCAAGGATTCTGTAGCTCTGGAGCCCCCTTTTTTTGTTTATCAAATCTGAGGAAAGTCTGGAGAATTTTCTCAGCCTGATTTAGATGAAGAAAACATGGATATTGAGCAGTTGATAGATCTAGAGTCTTCTCTCCCCCATTTTAGTAAGTCATTATGAGTGGATTTATTGTTAAACACTCAAACACATAATCAATCACATTAGACTCTGACAACATGATGTACAAAGAAGTTGTTGACTCACAGATAGGTCCGAACTGATAAATTAACAGAAGGTCAATTCATGTTAATCATTTATTGACTGGGCCTGAGCCTTCTGGCCAGTACACACATCTCTATTGTGATTTACACAAGATATATTAGAAAAGTTGTACATTGGACCATTGTCACAGACCCTCAACAAACAAGCATCAATACATGAGAGGTCAACAAGTGTGAAAACATAGTAAACATTTTGATGTTGTACATGTTAAGTGTGATGGTAATTCAACAATTAAATATCAGTTTCCTGAAATTGGGTGTGGTGTCTACCAATTAGAAAGGTAACCTGGTGACTGGAAGATTTGGTAAGCCAGGGTCCATTGACTGATGGATCCACTTCAGGTCTGCCCGTATAGCTCCTCTGAAGGCCTCCCCATACTTTGCTAATGGTCAAGTCATCTTCCATCTCACTTGTGGTTCATCTCTTTCTCTCGGCTTCCCTCTTTCAGGTCTGATTTAGGTGGTTAGTTTGCTGATGTATTGGGTGGTTGTTGGTATGTAGCCACCTAGATCACTGATGAATATTCACATAAATATATACATTCCTACCAATACAATATTCTAGAAGTAGGTCGGAAGAAATCTAAATTCCTGAAGTAGGAACTAGTTCCCCTCCCCCTCTTTTTTCTCTAATCTAGTGTTGGGTTAATTTGGGGTTGTCAGAGTTTATCACACTGTGTACGCCTTGTATCAACTTGTTCCTGCTGTATGTAAGTTCTCATTTGACCTGGGGTCAGTGAACGTGTACAGTAAGACAGTGACAAGAGTGAGAAGGTGTCAAGACGCATGTAAATAAATGACATACATTTATAACATTTCTTCCACTCAATGGTGTTTATAATGTGTATAAATAATTCTCTGTGTTTTCCCAATTAACCAACTTCTTCTTCTTCTGTGTCTAATAACTCTCTCCCATTATCTGTTGTTGTTGTGATGTTGAGTGTTGGGTTGTGTGGTGATGAGTGGTGTTGAGTGGTGTTGTGTTTTAAGTTATGTTGAGTAATGAGTTAAGTTCACTTCGTGTGATGGAGTTCCACGAAGCTCACTCTTCTGATGTAATGCAGTTCATAAGTGCTCTTATCTAATTAAAATTTGACATAAATATAAATATTTATCCTTCAAACCCTATCCATTCAATAGATGAAGCAGAAAGAAAAGATTGGATTTCTCTCTCAACTTTCTAAATTGAAAATAGACATAGATAAGTCTGTTTTAAAACAAGGCACTTATTCTAGTACACGAACTGTCATTTTAGCTGTAGGTTGTGATAGCATCTTTTATCAGTGTTTCTGGTAAAATGCACAAGATTGCTTTAGAATCATCACTTCGTACAGTTGTTCAGAATAGAATGTAGTAGTATAATGCACTTCTTAAAGTTAATAATTATCTTTAAGAATATCAGAGATTGCAGTTTCATCGAAGAGAATATTAGAGTGTCAGTTTGCCCGGGAACGGCTCTGCGTCGTCAGAATCTACAGTCGAGCATTTTTACATTTCAGAGGTTTTAATTAATAATAATACATTTCAATTGACATTACAAACACTGGATACCATTTCTGGACACATGATACATCGGGTTCTTAGTCTAATCTCGGGAATTACAAGCTTACCTCGGATCTAGACACTCCGCATCCCATGTTTGAAAATTTTGTCACACTAGCTTCTCACGTCTATTCATCAGGCTGGTTGCAGGACAAAGTGCGGGCTTACCATATTCTGATGAAATATTAACATATGCAAAACATGCGTTGGCGCGAAAGCGGGTCACATGTCTATTTCGTCCAATGGTCTTCCGAGCTTTGTCTGATGAAATCTTTCCAAGAATCCACGTCATCTGTCACTTATGCAGTTCCAGTTTCGATGTTAAGTTTTAAGTCCTAGTTTCAGTTTGCGGTTGTGAAGTCATTTGTTTCATTATTTCCTCTTCTTGGCTTGCGGTATTTGGTAAATGAATAATGGTGGTTAGCGTTATGCCACAGTCTCTATCTCTCTCTCGCTCTCTCTCTCTCACGCTCTCTCTCTCTCTCTAGGTGATCTCTGTATGTATTTGTGTATCCGTTCAACCATCTTCTCTCTCTAGGGGTGCTCTGTGTATGCGTTTGTGTATTCATTAATCCATCTTCTCTCTCTCTAGAGGTGCTCTGTGTATTTATTTGTGTATCCATTCATCCATCTTCTCTCTATAGAGGTGCTCTGTGTATTTATTTGTGTATCCATTCATCCATCTTCTCCCTCTAGAGGTGCTCTGTGTATGCGTTTGTGTATTCATCAATCCATCTTCTCTCTCTAGAGGTGCTCTGTGTATTTATTTGTGTATCCATTCATCCATCGTCTCTCTCTAGAGGTGCTCTATGTATTTATTTGTGTATCCTTTCAACCATCTTCTCTCTAGAGATGATCTGTGTATGTATTTGTGTGTCCGTTCAACCATCTTCTCTCTCTAGAAGTGCTCTGTGTATGCGTTTGTGTATTCATTAGTCTATCTTCTCTCTCTAGAGGTGCTCTGTGTATTTATTTCTGTATCCATTCATCCATCTTCTCTCTCTAGCGGTGCTCTGTGTATTTATTTGTGTATCCATTCATCCATCTTCTCTCTCTAGCGGTGCTCTGAGTATGATGCTGTTTAGGCGGCTGACATTTAGTTGTTGTTTTTTTTTTTTTTTCGCACTTTTACCCTTGAGGACGCCGTGGTGGTTTGATGTGTATGTTTATTTTTGAGACAATGAGACAATGGTCTGTCCAACACTCGGCACCACACATGCATTTTGTCACCCAAACGTCTTGTCTGTCACTCCTCCTGACAATGACATAGTCAATGAGGTGCCAGTGTTTCAAGCGAGGGTGCATCGACGATGTCCTATTTTTCATGGGAAGATGGAAAATTGTGTTTGTAATCAGGAGATCGTGTTGGGCACATGTCTGAAGGAGGAAGAGGAGTCCATTGCTGTTATAATTTTCGACATCGTGCTTTCCAGTAATGTCACTCCAAGAGGTGGTGTCCGTCCTACTCTGGCATTTAAGTCCCCAAGGAGTATACGTTTGTCTCCCTTGGGAACATATGCTAATACATTGTGCAGGTCCTCATAGAACTTGTTCTTGACATCATCTTCATTGGTCATGGTTGGTGCGTAGACACTCACTATGGTTGCATGCTTCCTTCCGTTCATGGTCATAAACCTGTGGTTTATAGTCTTCGGAAATCCAGCTAGTTGCCAACCAAATGTGTACTTAATGGCAGGTCCCACACCGGACTGGCGTCTTTCTTCGCTTTTCTTCCACTCCAGAAGTATGTGTAGCCTTCACCTACTTCACAGATTTGGCCTTCTTCTGCAAGTCGTGTCTCGCTCAAGGCTGCAATGTCGATGTTGTACCTGCCCAACTCTCTCACAATCAGTGTTGTTCTTCTCTCTAGGCCCGACGCGCCGTCTCTATCAAGTAGGGTGTGTACATTCCAAGTTCCGATTGTCAAGGGAATGTGGTTTGCCTATTTAGCTTTACGTGTGTTTGCTTTTTTTTAAAATGTCGACCGCAGTATAGGGTACCCACCAACCGCGGCTAGCTGGTTACGTAATGATAGAGCAGACAATGTTTAGGGCGCTGTGACATGTTAGATTGATGACAGAGGACCTAGTTAGTAGTGTTCTCTGGAAATATATCTTGAATGTAAATAAACAAGATAAAGGATATGATTTTGCACGTTTTTGTCTAGGGTCTCTTAAATGAGTTAATCATTCCCGCAATAGCCTTTTTGGAGAACCATTTTTCTTTTGCTCAGCCCCCACTGTGAGACTATTATTTATCTACACATAAATTTATAAAAGAAGTAAAATAGTTCCCTCAAGGCCAGAGAAGATCTGAACTATTAGCCCCTGTACAACTGAGGATCCGTCTCACTCAACATAATGTTGCCAGTGTGCTATTCGTCCGTCACCTTAGATCTTCTCTTATTTATTTTGTCAGTATGACCTATATCAGTTGTCCAATGATATCTTAGGACTTTAGGTTTCAATTCTTGTAGACAAACAAACTTCAACAATAACTGTACATAACATGTGTTGAACAAGACATCTACATGACAGGTTCTTGACAAGAGTGGGACATACATTTACATAGAATTGTTTACACCACAATTGTACAAGATAGACATCATGAGAGATACTTGACAACATCTATACAGGACTTTACACAACATTTGTCACCAACCACAGTACTTAAGACAGTCACCAGGTACAATACTTGACAGCAACTGTACAAGATATTCTCCTGAGACACGTACTTAAAACACTGATTCATTAAATACTCTTTATTGAGCTGATGGTGGGTCGAGTGATGACCATTGTTTCCTCTCCTGTGATGTCAACACTTCAATAATTACATAGAAATGCAAAGAAATATGTCACACATGCATGTAGAGAAACATGATACAACAACTCTTATCTACTCCACCAGCCACTCAATAACTCTCCTCCTCCTCTCCAATCTCTAACTACACCACTGCCTCCCTTATCCTATCATCAATCTCTGTCTCTTGGGGGTGGTATGAACTTCTATGTATGGGAAACCTAAGGAAGGAACTACTGTTCTTGATCACTTTGCACCCTGTTATCCTCAGCACTTGAGGTTGGAAAAGGTCCAGGTAGCAGATTTCCTGTAGTAAGTCCCATAGTAGATCATTTCCTCTTGAGAACAGAATTGGTGGTAATGACAAGGTACTGCATCCCACTATTGACCAGACTGTCTGTGAATGCTGATACTGGGATACTTCAAAAGTTGAGGATAGCACTCTTCTGACACTGGGAGATGTATTCTCGGTACATGTAGAACATGACTTGCTGAAGAAACCCAGAGATAGGAACAACATCCAATGTATTGCAGCCCCTCAGTCAGTCTAATCTCACCTACTCTTCAAGTCTTCATTCTTAAACACTGTGTGAGCACCAGGCTGGAGATTAACCAAGACAAGTCCTAGACAAACCATCCCATGCCTTAGTCATTTCACACGGTTCATTGAATGAGGTTAACACCCAAAGACTTGTTGTTTAGTTCTCAGATGAGATATGTTCACTGAAGTCTTCAGAGCCATTCCTTTTGAGAACAGAATTGGTTCTGGATTCTGGGACTTCTGGTTAGTTGTCCCAGATGATATATGAAAGGCCTCTCCACCATCATCTTGTTCTCTGTCAATATACAAAATGGCACAACATATCTTTACATTTGTTAAAAGATGATGTTATCATACATTAACATACACAGATGGAGATGGGGAAGGTTAAGGGGGGATGTTGACCAAACACACCTCTCCTAGTTGATGATGTAGTGAATTTCACTGGGATGTACTTTGGGTGATATGGTTGCATTATTCACCTCCATCTGTGGTAATCACAAGCCTATATCCTGAGACAAGGGTAGCTTACACAATTACAAGCATTTGAAGGCAAGCAGCATGAGCAAGGCATTGTGAATCAGACTTGGCTCTCAAGTACATCATACTATCATCATCATCATGTGTTCTTTCTCCACTGAGTAATGTCCCACAGTAGGTAACAAGCTCAATTGCATGAGCAATTGTTCACATATGCACCAAAGCACATATGGGAAAAACATGTTTAGTCCTTGTAAATTGGCATGAGCCATACATTATATTCAGCCAACTAAGACACAGGTTCACACACCTATGGTTCTCTTAAGAACTAGTTTATATGAACCAACCAACAGTAGAGGTAACAGTGTAATACTTCACAGAGAAATTGTATTAATTCTCTTGAGCATATAGCCACCAGGCATCACATGAACTTAGCAATTCTGGCGTGCCACCACCGTCCTGTTTACATATGGATATTGAAGCATCTTTCCTTCCACTAGATGTGAGAGGCTATTTATTAAATCACGAACTCACTCACGCCAACATTCTCAGCATTTATAAAAGAACTTGTACATGTTTCATCACTCATTCCAATTCAGACTGCCATATGTTAACTCGCGAGAGCAAAGGTACAGTTGATTTAAGAATGAGTCATCCTAGGCATGAAGAATGCACAAGGGGTATGGGTTTGCGAATTTGCATGAGTGTACTATACATTCATCAAGCATACGCAACCAGTCACAACAAGGGATTGATATGCACTTGGAGTATACAGCGTAGAAGACCTGTCAAGGTTGAAGAAGCAGTATTCAGAATACTGGCGCACAGAAGTTCTGTTTTTCACTTTCACATTTTATTCATAAAATACTCATATATTCTTCTCTTTCGTTCACTAGGCATCCACAACATTAAAGTATGTTTTAAAGTGGTACCTGTTGTCCAGAGAACAATATATTATAGAATCTTTTAGGGCATTGTTGGGTCATCACATCACAAACTAGCGACCGCTCCGGATGGAATCCCGCGTCTAACTAATTGGATATTCATATGTGGCCCCGTGATTAGTGTGGGCTGCCACGTACTAGCCAATGAAAAAGCAAGCGTCCATACCGCTGCCCTCCCCCAACTCGTTCTGGAACTTACTATTCCAAGAATAGCTCTTCTATCTGGAAACGCCGCTCAAATCGAAAGTATTTGTATGAATGTGTCGGGCTGGGAATGTGGGGTCTGATCCATCATGCTACAGGCGCCTTTTCTAGCCCCTTCATCATGAGCAGTGCTTTCCTATAGAGGGCTGCTCAGTCGCTCATGGAGCTACCGAATCCCACTGCTGCTCCGGTCAATAGAAGACGACCATATGGCCTGAGCCGCCTGTGTGCATGTCTGCGACTACGGCTGCCAGCGTACCCACGCCTTCCGCTTTGCCGCTCGCCCATCGCCACAGGGCTGAAGCTGGATGAAGAATGACTTGCACGATGAATTGAATTAAAGTGAGGAAGAGTTGCGCAATTCGTCGACCTCACTCTCTCACTGAGTCCATCTGAGTCCAGTAGCAAGACAAGTCAAGAGGACTGAAGACGAATAAAGGTGCAGTGAATGACAAGGGCGGTCTACGTGCCTTGCCGTGCTCATTACGTTTCATAACGCTTTGCAGGTAAAAGCAGTCTTGCCCGTTGAATCATCAATGATTTCTTCTGCGCAGTCTGCCGCATCCTGTCTTAACATGCTGGGTAGGCATACCCTAGTTCACCTATTGGTTTGACACCAGATCGGTTACCCACGCCTGGTTTAGCCAGCCTGTCACAGCTGTTGCCCCGGGGGTGGCCGCTGTCGATATGAGACTACGACCTCAAGCATAAGAATGGAGGTGGAAGCAGTGACAGCGTCGCTCCGTTGGTTAGAGGAGACAACTGCAACACACACTGTCTTCATCACGGACTCATGGAGTAGGCTTAGTAAGGCGGAGAAGGGAATGTTTCGTGTGAAATGGCTATCCTCGTTCTAGAGATCACAGATTGTGAGAATTTGTGGATATTTTGCTCTGGTCGCCTGGGAGTGTGGGAAAATGAACAGGCTGATAGGCTGGCAGGGAGTGCACCTCTTGGTGTTAGATTACTTATGGACAAGGGGGAGGTGGTCGTGCGCCTGGAGGACCAGGTGGAGAAGGCAGGAAAACAGACTAAACATCCGTATGTGGAAAGAATGATATTGCGCGGGATCGGCAGGGGATCTGGAAGAATCTCAAAAATTAGAGGGAGGACAATGAGAACTTTCAATCAGATAGCGGTGGGAACGATTAGCTTTATGTCTCTTCGCTGGCTGTTGAACCAGGGGGCAGAGCGCGTATGGGAATGCCCTCAGTGTAGTGATGTCGGCTTTTAGCCCAACTCAACAAAACTCAACTCAGCTGAACACAACTCAACACATTTCAACTCAACTCAGTACACCTCAACACAATTCAACACAACTCAACTCAACACAACTCAACACAACACAACACAACTCAACACAACACAGCTCAAAACAACACAACACAGAACAACTCAAAACAACACAACTCAACACAACACAACTCAACACAATACAACTAAACACAACTCAACACAACTCAATACAGCACAACACAACTGAACACAAAACAACTCAACAGAACACAACTCAACTCAACTCCATGACCGAAGGTATATCTGCACTGGCGGCGGGTTAGTGGATTCATTCCACATACCAATCTTTTGGATTTAACATGGACGCCCCTGCCTTCTTCGGAATGCAATGGCACACTACTGAACCATAAATTGCATATGTGTCTTTACATTGTTTGTGTCTTGTCCCCTGCCAGAAGTCACTCTCCATCCCCACATGTCTCTACATTGTGTGTGTAATGTCCCCTGCCAGAAGTCACTCTCCATCCCCATATGTCTCTACATTGTTTGTGTCTTGTCCCCTGCCAGTAGTCAATCTCCATCCCCATTGTCTCTACATTGTGTGTAATGTCCCCTGCCAGAAGTCACTCTCCATCCCCATATGTCTCTACATTGTTTGTGTCTTGTCCCCTGCCAGAAGTCACTCTCCATCCCCACATGTCTCTACATTGTTTGTGTCTTGTCCCCTGCCAGAAGTCACTCTCCATCCCCATTGTCTCTCTACATTGTTGTGTCTTGTCCCCTGCCAGAAGTCACTCTCCATCCCACATGGTCTCTACATTGTTTGTGTATGTCCCCTGCCAGAAGTCACTCTCCATCCCCATGTATCTCTACATTGTTTGTGTCTTGTCCCCTGCCAGAAGTCACTCTCCATCCCCATGTATCTCTACATTGTTTGTGTCTTGTCCCCTGCCAGAAGTCACTCTCCATCCCACATGTATCTCTACATTGTTTGTGCTCTTGTCCCCTGCCAGAAGTCACTCTCCATCCCCATGTGTCTCTACATTGTTTGTGTCTTGTCCCTGCCAGAAGTCACTCTCCATCCCCATGTATCTCTACATTGTTTGTGTCTTGTCCCCTGCCAGAAGTCACTCTCCATCCCACATGTTCTCTACATTCTTTGTGTCTTGTCCCCTGCCAGAAGTCACTCTCCATCCCCATATGTCTCTACATTGTTTGTGTCTTGTCCCCTGCCAGAAGTCAATCTCCATCCCCATGTGTTTCTACATTGTTTGTGTCTTGTCCCCTGCCAGAAGTCACTCTCCATCCCCATGTGTCTTTACATTGTTTGTGTCTTGTCCCCTGCCAGAAGTCACTCTCCATCCCCATGTGTCTCTGCATTGTTTGTGTCTTTTCCCCTGCCAGAAGTCACTTTCCATATCAACATGTCTCTACATTGTTTGTGTCTTGTCCCCTGCCAGAAGTCACTCTCCATCCCGACATGTCTCTTCATTCTTTGTGTCTTGTCCTCTGCCAGAAGTCACTCTCCATCCCCATATGTCTCTACATTGTTTGTGTCTTGTCCCCTGCCAGACGTCACTCTCCATCCCCACATGTCTCTTCATTGTTTGTGTCTTGTCCCCTGCCAGTAGTCAATCTCCATCCCCATGTGTCTCTACATTGTTTATGTAATGTCCCCTGCCAGAAGTGACTCTCCATCCCAGTGTAACTCTACATTGATTGTCTCTTGTCCCCTGCCAGAAGTCACACTCCATCCCCATGTATCTCTACATTGTTTGTCTCTTGTCCCCTGCCAGAAGTCACGAATCAGCCCAGCCATGTATCTCTACATTGTCTGTTTCTTGTCCCCTGCCAGAAGTCACGAATCAGCCCAGCCATGTATCTCTACATTGATTGTCTCTTGTCCCCTGCCAGAAGTCACACTCCATCCCCATGTATCTCTACATTGTCTGTCTCTTGTCCCCTGCCAGAAGTCACACTCCATCCCCATGTATCTCTACATTGTCTGTCTCTTGTCCCCTGCCAGAAGTCACACTCCATCCCCATGTATCTCTACATTGTTTGTCTCTTGTCCCCTGCCAGAAGTCACGAATCAGCCCAGCCATGTATCTCTACATTGTTTGTCTCTTGTCCCCTGCCAGAAGTCACGAATCAGCCCAGCCATGTATCTCTACATTGTCTGTTTCATGTCCCCTGCCAGAAGTCACGAATCAGCCCAGCCATGTATCTCTACATTGTTTGTCTCTTGTCCCCTGCCAGAAGTCACGAATCAGCCCAGCCATGTACCTGCGACTGAAAGTCCTCTTGATGGTGCCACTCTACATGAGTGCAGGTCTGTCGATGATGTACTTTTTCTTTGACGGGACTATAGGCAAGCGGTTCAGTGGCAGGTTAGCTACAAAAGGTAACTGTATGTATTGCAAGTTTCACCTTCATTCACATTTGTTAACCGTCTCTTCGGCTCTAGGTTCTTCGAATGAAGAGCCACAGAATATGTTAGCGTGCTTGAAACAATGAAAAAGCACAGATATCTAGAAGTAATGTAATAAATCAGTGATTCTCAACCTGTGGGGAATTCCCCCCCCCCCTCCCCCAATGGGGAATTTTAGGGTTTCCAGGGGGGGGGGGGGATTAAGATTATTTCAAGATCGCGTTAATACAAGAACCGATTACTTGATATTGTTTTTCCTTTCATACTGTACAGTTCTTTACGACTCACCCTTCTAAAATTCAATTTATAGTGTGAGTAGACCCACAAAGCATGTTTTACGTGGACGTCTAGACTTGTTCTAGTATGTGCTATTAAAGTTAGCTTCCATTATTACGTATACTGTGTAGGGGCGGGTGCGGGATTATTAGGTAGGAAATACGAAAGAGGAGAATGACGTTCTGAATATATGGTGAAACGGGGCACGGGCCAAAAAAGGTTGAGAACCACTGTAATAAATAGATATCATGTAGTAATGTCATTCATTCATCATATGCCATGCCGATAAGCGTCGGTGGTTATGTTTCGCCATCTCACTCGATCACTAGAGTTATGTATCGGCTCAGTTTTCTTGTCTCGACATAACCATGTGACCAAACCATCCAGGTATTTACTTCTCTGCTTTTCTCTTGTTCTCTTCCTCTCGATCTTGCCAGTTGTCACCAAGTTCTCCAATTTATTTATTCTCATTACGGGACCAAAAAGATGTTGACTGTCTATGTCTAATTTATCTAATTAGATTACAATTTTTATATTTCTCTAGTAGGACATGGTGATTGGTTTTTCTGTCTGTCCATGGTATTCTTTGCATTTCCTCAGAAACAACATTTCCACAGCCATCTGATGTTTCTCAGCTTGTCTGCTCATTGCCCACGCTTCACACCCATACAAAAGTACAGATTTTATGTAGCACCTTAAAACTCTTTTTCTCGTTGCAAATGACAACTATTTCTTAGTATGTTTTCCATCTTGCAAAAGGTTACCTTCGCCATGCCAATTCTTGTTCTAATCTCTTCAAGGCATTTCCCATCATAAGTTTTGACTATTCCAAGATAATTGTACCGATTCACTTGTTTAAGAATATTCACATTTGCTTGTATATTACATTGGGGTATTTCCTTCTTCTTAGTGACGACTTTAATCTGTGTCTTATTACAATTTAATTCTAACCTTAGTTGTTCACTATGTGCAGCAACCGCATCTACTAATTGTTACAGATCCTGCTCATTGTCTGCAATCAATATTGTATCATCTGCATATCTAATGTTATTGATGTTACGTCCCCCAAGCTAACTAACTATATAACTATAGCGATGATTCCATTCATATCTTCTACATCTCTGAAAATGTGTTCACTGTGTAAGGAAAACAGATCTGGAGACATTACACATCCCTGTCGCACACCTCTCGTAATAGACTGATTTTGACCTACTTCATCATCAATCCTTATGGCAGCTTGTTGTTTCCAATATATGTTGATACCAGTCTAAGGTCTTTCCCATCCATTTGTAGATCTGCAAGCATTTTTATTATGTTGACGTGTCTTACTTTACCGAAGTAGTCAAAAAAAAAAAGCAAACATGTAGATCTTCGTTTACTTCTATAGAAAGTTTAATTCATTTTCTCGGCATATTTACTGCACCCTTGCCCTCTACAAACCCACATTATTGTTTTCCTATTTCGGGTTGTAGTTTCTTCCTAACTCTTTGCATAGTAATTCTGAACAAACTCTTCGCGATGAGGCTCATTATACTAATTGTTCGATGTTGATCACATTCCAAGGCTCCTGATTTCTTTGGGATTGCAATAAATATGTTAGTTTACATTAGTTTAGTTTAGTCGATGGATCAACATCACGGCACATGGGTGCTCCGTTCTACTCCTAACTCAAGCCTGAGTCCGGAGAATCTCAGCTCAGTGCACGAACTCCGTAGCACCGGTGAGGATCCTGAAATACTTTGAGTAGATTTTTAACTCGAAATTTTGCCCGGGCAGCGCTGTTAGGCTACTCTTTTTCGATTTCCAACTGTCAAGGGATTTTTTACGTGCGCAACAATACACACTGGCGTGCCGATCTCACTGCCCAGAGACCAGGGGAAATTTTATTACTAGAAGTTCACGTAAAAAAATCCCGGTCCTCACCGGAGCTTGAACCCGGAACCTCCAGCATTTGAGGTGGATACCATACCTCGAGACAACTCAGCCGCGACCCCCAGGCAATAAATATAGAATTACATAATTCAGGAGTATCTCCAGTATCATATATTGTGCTTAGCAGTCAGGTGACTTGGTCTATTCCATATTCTTCAAAGGTATTGGTCATTTCTGTTGTGATGTTATCTGACCCGGGGGTCTTACCAGTTATCATACGGTTAAGAGCGTTCTGAACCGGTCTTCAAAATTGGTGGTCCTTCATTATTATTTGGAATATCATACATAATATCATATCAATGGTTTTCACATAATCTGACCATACATGTAGAAATCTGATCATATCTATTGTGATTTTTTTTTTTTTTTTTTTTTTGGATATTTTGTTTTTAGGCAGTCTGTTGATTCACGTGTTCTGTTATTATTAAGCTTGTGAATTCTTTTGTGCATTAATTCGGTAATTTTATTGCTGTGTTATTTTTCAATTTCTATGCAATTTTTCTTGAGCCATGCTTCTATGACTTCACTAAATAAACGTTATGACTTTTCTGTGAATTTCTTCATATTTTTCAGGATTATTTTTGTTGTGTCTTCCTGTTTCCATTAGTTATAAAATTTCTTCAGACATCCATTTCTTACGACTCGGTTTCTTTAATTTGGGAATAGTTGTTTCTGCAGCCAAACTGATTGAATTCTTTAGGATTTCCCATTAATCATCCACATCTTGAAATAGGATCTCTTGATCAGGCAATATATCACATCTGTTATTTACTTCTATGTTAAAATTGTCTTGTATTTCCATGTCATTTTTCAATGTACACAGATCATATTTAGTGTTTCCTGGTCCAGACTTGACTTTCTTTAAATTTACCTTCAATGTGCCTGCAATAAATCTGTGATCACTGTAACAGTCTGCATTAGGACCTATGTTTGCGATTGTTAAAATATTTCGAAACTTTCTGCCAATCAGGATGTAATCAGCCTGGTTTCTAATCCTGCTGTCAGGACTCATCTCTGCCCATTATCTTCTACGATGTTGCTTAAACGAGGTGTTACCGCAATAATTTCCTGTTCTTTTGCCTATATACAAGATTGTATCAGCTTTCGTTTTCTTTTTCCTAAATCAGCATTGGAGGACGAAACAGCAATAACATTAGGTATGCAGATGATACAGTATTGACTGCAGACAATGAGCAGGATCTGCAACAATTAGCAGATGCGGTTGTTGCACACAGTGAACAACTGGGATTAGAATTAAATTGTAAAAAGACAGATTATGGTCGTAACTAGGAAGAACGAAATACCACAATGTAATATACAAGTAAATGGGAATATTCTTCAACAAGTGAATCAATATAATTTTCTCGGAACAGTCATAACATCTGATGGGAGATGCCTTGAAGAGATTAGAACAAGAATCGCCATGGCGAAAGTAGTCTTCAGCAAGATGAAAAACATACTGACCAATGAAAAGATGTCAAATGAAACCAGAAAAAGAGTGTTGAGGTGCTACATAGAGCCTTTTCTTTTGTATGGATGTGAAACTTGGACAATGAGCAGTCAAGCTGAAAAACATCTGATGGCTGTGGAAATGTGGTTTCTGAGGAAACTGCAGAGAATACCATGGACATACAGAAAAACCAATGAACAAGTCCTTCAAGAAACAAATGAAGATCGTAATTGATTAGAGAAATTATACGTAGACAGTCAAAATTTTGTGGGCATGTTATGAAAAGAAATGGATTGGAGAACTTAGTGACAACTGGCAAGATCGAAGGGAACAGACCAAGGGGAAAACCTAGAAGTAAATACCTGGATGGCTTGGCCACATGGCATGGTCGAGGCAGGAACACTGAGCTGATCCGCGACTGTGGTGATCGAGTGAATTGGCGAGTCATGACTGCCCACGCTTTCCGGCATGGCACATGATTGATTGATTGAAATCATGTTATCTTATTATGCATCCATCGCCTTGAATCCCTACTTTCGCATTGAATTTACCCATTATGATATTTATTTCTGAATTCTTATATTTCTTCAAAACATTCACCACGTCATTATAAAATTCCTCTATACTATCTTCACTGCTGTCTCCTGTTGGGGCATATATTTAAATGACGTTTATGTTAAAAGGTCTGCCGATTCATTTTACCAACAGAACCCTGTCTGGCTCTGCCAAGTATCCTTTAACAGATTATGATGTTTGCAAATCCAAGATAATTGCTACACCTCTTTGTCTTTCTTCTCCACTATAATATATAATCTCAAAATCCTCCCCTGTTTTAATCCATGTCCCTTGCCATCTCGTCTCGCGCACTCCTAATATAGTAATACTCCCCCCCCCCTCCCCCTCTCCCGTTTCTTGTTTGATGTTTTCCAATATTCCGTCGTGGCTTAAAGTACGAACATTCCGTGTTGCTAATTTCAGCACTTCTGTCCTTTTCTTGCGATGTTCTGTGATTTGACGAATAATTTAAACTAGGCATCTTTAAAGATTGTAGTTTGCCATTACCTTGTTTCCTGGCAGTGACCATACTGGCCTGAGACCGTAGCCATATATATATATATATATATATATATATATATATATATATATATATATATATATATATATATATATATGTGTGTGTGTGTGTGTGTGTGTGTGTGTGTGTGAGAGAGAGAGAGAGAGAGAGAGAGAGAGAGAGAGAGAGAGAGAGAGAGAGAGAGACAAACCTACACTATTATTCATCATGATAAATAGAGATATCGAAGATAAGATCAATCATTATGGATCATCCACAACAACTGACACAGATAGTGGATCATCCAGAACTACCGACACAAACTGTGGATCATCCAGAACTACTGACACGGATTGTGGATCATCCAGAACTAGAAAGACAAATAGTGTATAATCCAGAATCTCCAAGGCAGATTGGGGATTATCCAGAATCATCATGACAGATTGAGATTGTGGATCATCTAGAACTACCAAGATAGATTGTGGATCATCCGCAACCACAAAGACAGATTGTGGATAATCTGTATCCATCAAGATAGATTGTGTATCATCCAGAGCCACCAAGACAGACTGCTGAAAATCCAGAACCACCAAGACAGATTTAGGATCATCCAGAACCACCAAGACAGATTTTTGGATCAGCCAGTACCACCAAGACATATTGTGGATCATCTAGAGCACATGTGTCAAACTCAAGGTCCGCGGGCCAAATCCGGTCTGCCGTATAATCATATCAGACCCGAGAGGTCTTCTTCTTCTTTTGCGTTCATCAGGATATTTTTTTTTCCGGACGTGATTGCGTTGTGCCTGTTTACAGCAGAGCTGCGTTTTTGCGCCTTTAGGCCGACACATCCAACTTCTGCGGGAATTTGTTGACCGGGTTAACCTTCCCGGGCCCGAAAGGTCTCAACCAACGTACAAAAATATTCGGCCCAAGAGAGAATTTTAGGCAAACATATTTGTTTATGGTCATGATATAAAGTGCAAATCAAATTCCCTAATTAAGAGCTTTCCGAATGATAGGCTACATGAGAACGTTCTTGTTTCGATCAGAATAAGCGAAAATAAAAGTTTTTTAGTGAGTTATTCAGATGCTCGTTTTGGATTGGCGCATAAACAAATGAAAGTAGTGCAATGCCCTGATATTATATCACCTTTTCCCGCTCCGGCTAACCTGATATCAATCAAGCGTCTGTCGGTTGAAGCACAGTCTTTTAAAATCAAAGCTAGCCTTTAAAATGGCCAAGATAAAAGTTGATTCTGAAAACAGTACTTTCAAAACCGCTGGGAGGCTAAATATATGAAAAGTAATTTCGAGATGTTTCGTAATCCATTTGCCATAGATGTGGAACTACACCTGTAAATTTGCAGATGGAGTTCATATAGCTACAATGTAATGGGACACTAGTGGCGAAGTTCGACACTGTGAAGCCTGCACAGTTCACTTCGTTTCATTCCTGAAGAGATGCCACGGCTTCGTCTACATGCGGCTCGAACCTTGAGCATGTTTGGTAGCACATATCTGTGTGAGCAGCTGTTTTCTGTGATGAAGATTAACAAAACATCACACAGGAGTCGTCTCACTGATGAACACTTGCATTCCATCATGAGAATCTCAATGTCACACAACATTACTCCCAACATAAACGAACTTGTAGCCAAGGAAAGATGCCAAACATCGTGCTCTGACAAATTGACATAAGAGTGGAAATGTGTATACCAATTATGTTTTATTATTAAAACTTTTTTTCTGTTTTAATTTATGTTAATGTTCAAAGAAGGTTTCATTTTCGGCTTATTTAATGTTTGTGCTGTCCGGCCCGCAACCTTACGTGTGATTTGAGTTTTACACCCCTGATTTAGAGCCACCAAGACAGATTGTTGATTATCCAGAATCAACAAGACTGATTGTGTATTATCCAAAACTACCAAGACATATTGACATATTGTGGACCATTCAGAACTACCAAGACAGATTGTGGATCATCCAAAACTACCAGGACAGATTGTGGATCTTCCGGAACCATCAAGACAGATTTTTGATTATCTAAGCACCATTTTACATTTCTTAATGCTCCTCGGGTATATGGGCTAGCCCCACATGTAGATATACCAATCGGTGTCCGGTGGGTGATGCGGCCAGTACTACGCGCGCCGCCTTGTTTCCCAGAACATTCTGAGTAACCATTGTAGCTTGGGTTGACACTGGAGTTTAAGCGGATCAATCCATGACCACCAGGTCAGCAAGCTGGTTTCTAGCCACCTCGCCATCAGAGAAATGGGTGGAGAAAACTATCGTATAGAGCAATGATAGGAATTGCCAACTAACAAGATCGGAGAAGACCAGGACAGAAACGAATGAGGGAAATAATAACCGCAGTATTGAGCCAGGAGATCAGAGAAAATTGTTAGGATGGTCGATGACAAGGACAGAGGCGAATAAGAGACATAATAACTATAGTATTGAGCCAGAAGAGTAGAGACAACTGATGACAAGGACAGAGGCGAATGCGGGAAATAACAAAAGCTAGCTAAACTTTTCCTGTGTGTTGAAGCCTTGTGGCAATAAGTATCCCATCCTGTCTCGCTAGCGCTTCCATTTTGTTTCCACAGCTACATGGACGCAACTTCTGACCTTTGCTATCATCGTGGGAACCAGCATACACAACGGGATCTATCTGGGTCAGTGGTATGGGCAGCGGGTCGACCACAGTAGCCACATGGACAAGAGTAGCTGTAAAACAAGTCATAATGATTAGAAACATTTCACGATAGACAACAGTAGCAACATGGACAAAAGTTGGGGTAAAACATGTTATAATGATTAGAAATAGTTCACGACAGACAACAAAATACTAAACAAAAAATACACCAGACAACAGGATAGACAAGAAATCATCTAGACACACAACAAGACACCAGCTAGGCAACAAACATCATTTAGACAAGAAAACACCATGATAGACAATACAACACTAAGCTAGACAATAAAGTACTAAGATAGACAACAGAACATCAGGATTGAAATAAAAAAACACCTAGACGGCACAAAGATAGCAATAACATTCCATAATTAAACAATAAAACACATAACTAAACACTACAGCACATAACTAAATAATAAAGCACATAACTAAACAATAAAACACATAACTAAACAATAAAACACATAGCTAGACAATAAAAGACATAGCTAGACAATAAAACACCAAGATAGACAATGTAACACAACGACGGAGAACAAAACACAAATACAAATAATAAAACACCGAAATAGATGGTGAATTACCACCACAAACAACACAAAACCAATATAGACAATTTAAAATAGTCGACATGGTCGACTTCATTGCACCGGGTTTTATCCCATATGGCTCGGTCTCTTTCTGCAGCACGGAAAGCATCGCACAAAGCATGAACTCCGTAGATTTTAGCGACGACCCACAGGAGTCTCCGAAACATTTAACTCATAAACCGAAGGACGCGGCCCGGAATCGAACCCACGACCTATATAGACAATAAAACACAATAAAAGTAATAAATCAAAAAAAAAAACACCAAAACACCAATATAAACAACAAAACACCAATATAAACAACAAAAACGTCCAGGCAGACAACAAAGAGAGCAACAGGATAGAAAATAGAGACAACGGGAAGAAAACAAGGAAACGTTCTGATTTAGAACAAAAGTATATATACAAGAAACCACATAGATACACAACAGCTATACATGTGTTGTATAGACTCTCTACTGTTTATACATGTGATGTATAGAACTTCTACTGTTGCATACATGTGATATAAAGAACCTCTATTGTTGTATACTTGTGCTATACAGAACATCTAATGGTGTATACGTGTGCTATATAGAATCTCTACTGTTGTATACTTGTGGTATACAGAACCTCTTATGTTGCATGCTTGTGCTATACAGAAACTCTACTGTTGTATACGTGTGCTATAGAACCTCTACTGTTGTGTACTTGTGATGTACATAGCCTCTACTGTTGTATTCGTGTGATATACAGAAACTCTACTATTGTATACTTGTGCTATACAGAACCTCTACTATTGTAAACTTGTGCTACATAGAACCTCTACTGTTGCATATTTGTGCTATGCAGAACCTCTACTGTTGTGTACTTGTGCTGTGCGGAACCTCTACTGTTGTATACGTATGTTATGTAGAAACTCTACTGTTGCATACTTGTGTTATACAGAACCTCTACTTTTGTATACATGTGCTATACAGAAGCTCTACTGTTGTATACTTGTGCTATACAACTACTGTTGTGTACTCGTGCTGTACAGAACCTCTATGAATACTTGTGCTATACAAAACCTCTACGTTGTATACACGTGCTATATACAACCTCTAATGTTGCATACTTGTGCTATATAAAACATCTAATCGTGTGAATATGCGCTATATATACGCTTTGCTATTGTATACATGTAATATCTAGAACCTCTACTGTTTGTACGAGAGCTATATACAATCTCTACGGTTGAAAGGTAATCTTTTGCAAGATGAAAAATATACCAATAAAATGATGTCAATTACAGTGGGAGAAGTACGCTGAAGTGCTATACAGAACATCTACTGGTGTACATTTGTGCTAGATAGAACCTCTACTGTTGCATACTTGTGTTATAGAGAACCTCTAATGTTGTATACGTGTACTATATAGAACCTCTACTTTTGTTTACTTGTGTTATGCAGAACCTCTAATGTTGTATACGTGTGCTCATAGAACCTCTGCTGTTGCATACTTGTGCTATACAGATCCTCTACTGTTGTATTATGGTGCTGTACAAAATCTCTACTGTTTATACTTCTGCTGTATAGAACATCTGCTGCTGTATGAATGTGCTATATAGAACCTCTACAGTTGTATACGTGTACTATATAGAACCTCTAATTCTGTTTACTTGTGCTATGCAGAACCTCTAATGTTGTATACTTGTGCTACATAGAACCTTTGCTGTTGCATACTTGTGCTATACAGATCCTCTACTGTTGTATTATTGTGCTGTACAAAATCTCTACTGTTTATACTTCTGCTGTATAGAAATCTGCTGCTGTATGAATGTGCTATATAGAACCTCTACTGGTGTATACATGTGCTTTATAGAATCTTCTACGTGTGTATGCTTGTGCTATACAGACCATCCGCTGCTTTTGCGTGTGCTATGTAGAACCTCTGCTGTGTGTACTTGCCCTATATAGACACTATACTGGGTTATACCTGTGCTATATATAACCTCTAGTGTTTTGTTTAAAAAAAGTTAGTTGCATATCCTTTACAGGATGCAGCAGTCAACCACAGCAATGTTTGGCTGTTCGTGATTCCTGAGCAAGTTTACGTTCAGTAGTTTGAAATTGCTTTCTGAACAACCGGCACCCATACCACTTCATAAAAACCAACGCAAGATGGTCTGCTGCCGAATCGCTCGCAGCTGTGTTTCAAGCGCGGTATGTAGGATTACAAACTGTGTCCGTAACTCTTCGCCACGAAGCCGGCTACTGTTGCATATTATGTTATATAGAACATCTACTGTTGCATATTGTGTTATATAGAACATCTACTGTTGCATAGTGTGTTATATAGAACATCTACTGTTGCATATTGTGTTGTATAGAACATCTACTGTTGCATTTGTTTTGCTATTATAGAACATCTACTGTTGTATTCTTGTGCTATACAGAACCTCTACTGTTACATATTGTGTTATATAGAACATCTACTGTTGCATATTATGTTATATAGAACATCTACTGTTGCATATTGTGTTATATAGAACATCTACTGTTGTATTTTGTTATACAGAACATCTACTGTTACATATTGTGCTATATAGAACATCTACTGTTGCATATTGTGTTATATAGAACATCTACTGTTGCATATTGTGTTGTATAGAACATCTACTGTTGCATTATTGTGCTATATAGAACATCTACTGTTGCATATTGTGTTATATAGAACATCTACTGTTGCATATTGTGTTATATAGAACATCTACTGTTGCATATTGTGTTGTATAGAACATCTACTGTTGCATTATTGTGCTATATAGAACATCTACTGTTGCATATTGTGTTATATAGAACATCTACTGTTGTATTCTTGTGCTATACAGAACCTCTACTGTTGTATTCTTGTGCTATACAGAACCTCTACTGTTGTTAGTTAGTTAGTTAGTTAGTTAGTTAGTTAGTTAGTTAGTTAGTTAGTTAGTTAGTTAGTTAGTTAGTTAGTCGACAGATCATCCTCATTACACATCAAACCATTCAACCCATAAGTGCTCGGATCCCCTCCTCAGCAAATCCCGCAGCGTGTAGCGGCTAACGACACCAGTTCTGTGTTGGTTTATCAATCTTCTTTGTCTTCCTGCGTAGTGTTCTTGTTTGGCCACACCTCTTTTAATTATCTGTTCTCGCAGTCAGACCATGGTTGTAGATTCACAGTCATCACTTGGTTTTCGCAAAAGTCTTACTTCTCGTAGAGCATTCAGAATGTCAGCCTGGTCCATGGCGCGTCCGCCTCCACAGTAGCGTTACCTGCGACCTTGTCAGCCCGCTCATTTCCTTGTACTCCCGCATGCCCTGGCACGAAGATGAAACTAATGTTTGCCAGCAAAGACCGCTCCAGAGACAGCAACCACTCTATTCGGATCCACCCCATCGCTATCCTCTTGAGCATACTCATTGGGTCGCTGAGGAAACATGCCCTAGTGAATGTCTGTGTCTCGAGCCATGTTATGGCTTTACTTACTGCCATGACTTCCATAGTCATGCTACTTGTGGTTTCAACAACAACAAATAAAATACCAGAGTCCCCTTTCACAATTATCCCTCCGACCTGAGCCGTAAAGGCCCATGAGCTTCTCACACGTCGGACGACCGACCCATCTGTGTAGATGACAGCATCACCGTCTAACGAATTCTCGAAAATCAACGCTTGTACTTCAGCCTCAACAGCAGCCGGATGTTCTTGTCTGCATTTTCTATCTAGTTGGATGCAAACAGAAAAGGACGTACAGAAATATGTTGGCATTTGTACCCACTCCTCGCTAGATTCTAAGTCCTCAAGTGCACATACCTGTTGAAGAATGTCTTCGGCTTGACCCATCCACGACCTTCCTCTTTTTTACCTGCTGCCCTTTACCTTCCTAATTTCACTATGCAGTGAATGTTGTGTGTTGCGTTAACTCTGAGGTAAGCGCGTGCTCTGGAAATTTGCAATATGTGTTTAATGGTTGGAAAATCAAGAAGGTAGCGCATCGCCCTGCATGCTGTATCTCTTGTACATCCAAGAATAATGTGCATAGCTTCGTTTTGTATCCTTTCCATAATTTCTATCTGCTTATGGCTGAGAGTCAAGATCGCCATCGCATACTCAAAAACAGACATGACCAGCCCCTCGTACAGAAGACATAGATGGCGCTGCTCACAGTTTGCTGCCGCCATCACCCGTATCGCTGCCAAACCCCGCTTGGCCTTTGTTATCACCTGGTCTATGTGCACATTATAAGCAAGGCTTCGATCAAACCGTATCCCTAGGTAATTCATTGCCTGCGTTCTTCCACCGTCTCTGAACACAGATTAACAGTTGGTGTTGGAGTGTTGACAATATGATTATTCAAAGAGAACCAAGTCACTGTTGCCTTTGTTGGGTTGACCATTGCCCCAGCTTCAGCACACCAAGTACTTATGCGATTGAGTTCGGTTTGTAGTTGCACAGCAACCTGCTCTCTATCCTTACCATGACGATACACTAAAACATCAGTCGGCATATGACAATGTACCTCCCCGGTCCAGAGATCTGATCGCTGGTGATTCTCACTGTGTAGGCGTTGAACAGCACCGGAGATAATGGTGATCCTATGTGGTAGGCCAGGATATATTGTTGTTGGTTCCGAAGTCCAACTGCCACATCTAAAACTACTTTCTGTTGGAAGATGGCTGCGGCGATCCAACTAAGGAGGACACTTATCTTGAGTTCAAGAAGCTGACACAATGTTACTCTGTTGTACGCATCCTCAAGATCAATCGCTGCAGCAAAGGTTTCAATGCCTGAGGGAAACCTTCATAGACGTCATGGGCAAAAGCTGCTGCATTGGTCCAGGTTTCTCTTTTTGGACAGTACCCACCCAGGGTAGGTGGGAAAACACCTTGCCCCTCTAGCTGGCTTGATATATTCCTGGCAATTACCTTCTCCAGCAGCTTGCCTATTGTATTCTGCATGGTTATAATTCGATATCCCTGAATTTTTTTGTGGTCTTTGTCAGGCTTCAGCAAGGGAATCGGATAGCTGTGTAACCACTCCTCCTTGATGCTAGCACTCCCTATACTGTTGTTGTACATGTCTGCTAGTTTCTCTAGCTCGTTGTCGGTAGACCTATTGATGTCGTCGTATCTTATGCCATCTGGACCCTGGGGCGCTGTTGTTGTTTTTGGTTTTTTTTAATCGTCGAAGCACAGCCTTGATTTCTTTCACTGTCACGGTGTCTCCATCTGAAATGTTCTGGGCCTTGCATCTGTCTGAGGTGGCCTCCTTGGCAAGATTTCGGCCTCTCGTGTCTGTCTGGTTGCTCTGCTCTAGATAGCGTTCGAAGAGGGCTTTGCCCTTGTTCTCGTCAGTCCTCTGCCAGATGAGGTCAGCACCTTGGAAGTCAGAAATTCTCTTATTCGTGGCTATCCCACGCATGCTCTACTGTTGAATATTGTGCTATATAGAACCTTCCACTGTTGAAAACATATGCTACATCGGACCATTGTAAGTAGGAGTTGAGAGACATCGGTGGCAGAGGAAATATGGCTTCTGAGGGAAACGCAATGAATACCATATAAGTACAGATACACGAATGTGAATGTTCTACAAGAAACAAGTGATAACCGTACATCAAATTGTGAAATTGGATTTATATTGTCTATATGTTTGGGCACATTATCAGCAGAAATACATTTATAAACTTGGTGAAAAGTGACAGGAACAAATATTTTTACTGTCATGTTTAATAAATAGACCAGCGGCCATTCACACATGCGCGCGCGCACGTCTAACGCAACGCACGCACGCATACGCAATTGTGCAGGAAAATGTAAAGTCAGAGACACTGTATGCAGGTACCATGGACAGACAGAAAAACCAATGACCAAGTATTATAGGAGACAAATGAAAATCGTAAATTGATTAGAGAAATTAGACGTAGACAGTCAAAAATATTTGGACATGTTATGAGAAGAAATGGATTGGAGAACTTAGTGACAGCTGGCAAGATCGAAGGGAACAGACCGAGAGGAAAATACCTGATGGCTTGGCCACATGGTATGGACGAGACAGGAATACTGAGCTAAACCACGACTCTGGTGATCGAGTGAAATGGCGTATCATGACCGCCCACGCTTTCCGGCCATGGCACATGATTGATTGATTGATTGATGTGACGGAACCTAAATCGTACCACGCCCATGCTTGCGCACACACTTACACACGTAACCATATACACAACACATATACAAAACATATACGGAGGCACTTACAGTAAAGCAAATCACACAAGCGCATAAATGCACGAACACGCCTATACACCATCACACACACACACACACACACACACACACACACACACACACACACACACAGATAGATAGATAGATAGA